>CADDIJ020002707.1:5359-81581 GCA_902809745.2 Tetradesmus lagerheimii | reverse complement strand
AACCACTACCAACCCATTCTGCATTGTCTGCTGGCTGATTCACCTGCGCTGTTGCAGCTGTTGAATGACGGGCTTACATTTGCAGGAGCCATGCTGCTCAACTTGCTGGTGCTTAATATGTTTAAACCACTACCAACCCATTCTGCATTGTCTGCTGGCTGATTCACCTGCGCTGTTGCAGCTGTTGAATGACGGGCTTACATTTGCAGGAGCCATGCTGCTCAACTTGCTGGTGCTTAATATGTTTAAACCACTACCAACCCATTCTGCATTGTCTGCTGGCTGATTCACCTGCGCTGTTGCAGCTGTTGAATGACGGGCTTACATTTGCAGGAGCCATGCTGCTCAACTTGCTGGTGCTTAATATGTTTAAACCACTACCAACCCATTCTGCATTGTCTGCTGGCTGATTCACCTGCGCTGTTGCAGCTGTTGAATGACGGGCTTACATTTGCAGGAGCCATGCTGCTCAACTTGCTGGTGCTTAATATGTTTAAACCACTACCAACCCATTCTGCATTGTCTGCTGGCTGATTCACCTGCGCTGTTGCAGCTGTTGAATGACGGGCTTACATTTGCAGGAGCCATGCTGCTCAACTTGCTGGTGCGACACTTGGAGCAAGCAACAGCAACAACCCCACCAGCAGCAGCAGCAGCAGCAGCAGCAGCAGCGGGCGCCAGCATCAACAGCACAACCCCCTACAGCACTGGCGGCAACAGCAGCTATCCCACAGCAGACATCAGCAGCAGCAATGGCAGCAACAGCTGGCTGCTGCTGCTGCTGCCGGGGTGGCTTCCTGGGCCTGGTAGTCCCTACTGGGGCTTTGTGCTTGCAGGAATGTTGGGGCTTTCGGCAGTTGCTAAGGCGATCATTGGTAGCCATTACAACTACGGCTTGAGCGTGGTGACTGTCAGGTGAGAGCAATGAGGAAGGAAGGGATGCAGCACAGAGCAGCAGGCTTGGTGCTTGCAGGACTGCTGGGGCTTTCCGCAGTTGCTAAGGCGATCATTGGTAGCCATTACAACTACGGCTTGAGCATGGTGACTGTCAGGTGAGAGCAATGAGGAAGGAAGGGATGCAGCACAGAGCAGCAGGCAGGCTTTGTGCTTTGCAGGATTGCTGGGCAGTTGCTAAGGCCATCATTGGCAGCCATTACAACTACAACTTGAGCATGGTGACTGTCAGGTGAGATTGATAAGAGACTTAAGGTGATGGTTACCCCCCATACTAGCAGCAGCAGCAGCAGCACGGTAGCAGGCATACCTGCTGGGTTGCCTTGGCAATCCGCAACAACTAAGGTCATGTACAAATCTCGCCCCGCCCCTCACTCACACACACTCACAAAAGGCAGTACAACATACCACGTGGGCAGCACCACCATCATCATGTGCCTCATGTCTGCCTGCATTGCTGTTGTGCAGGCTGCGTGCAGGCGTCATGGGTGTCCTCTTCCGCTCAGCGCTGCTGAGTCGTAGTGTATGGATGGTAATGTGACAGCACCGACCCCGCACAAATTATTACAACATAGGAAGTTGTGCAACTCCACCCTCAAGACGTGCCTCATGCCTGCCTGCATTGCTGCTGTGCAGGCTGCGTGCAGGCGTGATGGGTGTTCTCTTCCGCTCAGCGCTGCTGAGCCGTGCTGCTGATGCTGCTGGTGATGTCAGCACGCTGATGGCAGTGGATGCTGGACGGCTGGCCAACCTGTGCGTCTCTTTCCATGAGCTGTGGTCGCTGCCGCTGCAGATTGCAGCAGCGATGTGGCTGCTGTATGTGCAGGTAAGTGAGCAGGCGAGCGGACAGCTTTTTGCTTGGATGTGTTCATGTGGAACGTCCTGGGTTAACGAGTGTAGATGCATTTAATGTCAGATGGTGTGGACGCATTATAAGCGGGTGCAATGCACGGTTGAGGTGGCTGGGATGCATACAGCATCTGGCCGAGGTGCTCCTGCTACACCGTCCATTGCATAACCTCCTGCTGCTGCTGCTGCTGCTGGTGCTGCTGCTACTGCTACTGCTACTGCTACTGCTGCACCAATTCATGCCGCATCCAGGTACGCACCGCGTTCCTTGCTGGCGTGCTGCTGTGTGTGGCGCTTATCCCAGTCAACAGGCTGATTGCACAGCGCATACAAGTGAGCGGTAGCAGGGCTGCAACTGTTTCTTTTCAGACCCCTGGCTTCAGAAGCAGCATGATCTCCATGTTGGCCTTGTGCAGCAGTCATAAGGCTGATCGCACAGCGCATGCAAGTGAGCATTAGCAGGGCTGCAACTGTGTGGCACCCCTGGCTTCATCAGTAGCATGATCTCCATGTTGAACTTGTACAGCAGTCAACAAGCTGATTGCTCAATGAGCATACAAGTGAGCAGTAGCAGGGATGCCGCTGTTATTCTCAAGACCCCTCGCTTCAACAGTAGCATGATTTTCATGTTGGCCTTGTGCAGCAGTCAACAGGCAGATCGCTCAATGCATTGAACTTGCTACTGTCAGCAAAGATGCCCGGTGCTGGTAGAACAGCTGCTGCGTGATGATGGTGTGCCTTTCCTGAAGCTTGTGTACTGCATCACCTGTGCTGCTGCTGCTGCTGCTGTTGGTGCTGCTGCTGTTGGTGCTGCTGCAGGCTGCCAGTGTGTCGCTGATGTCAGCAAAAGATGCCCGCTTGGGGCTGATGGGGCAGCTGCTGCTGCTTCTAGTGCACCTTCCTAACTTTTGCATGCACCTTCTGTACTGCTTTTTGGTATGATTTTGTCGCTGCTGCTGGTACTGCTGCTGTTGGTGCTGCTGCAGGCTGCCAGTGTGTCGCTGATGTCAGCAAAAGATGCGCGCTTGGGGCTGATGGGGCAGCTGCTGCTGCTACTGCTTCTAGTGCACCTTCCTGACTCCTTTGTGCACCTTCCATACTGCTTTTGGTATGATTCAGGTGCTGATGGCTGCTGCTGCTGGTGCTGCTGCAGGCTGCCAGTGTGTCGCTGATGTCAGCAAAAGATGCCCGCTTGGGGCTGATGGGGCAGCTGCTGCTGCTGCTGCTGCTGCTGCTTCTGGTGCACCTTCCTGACTCCTATCTGCACCTTCTGTACTGCTTTTGTTATTTTTTTCGTGCTGCTGCTGCTGCAGGCTGCCAGTGTGTCGCTGATGTCAGCAAAAGATGCCCGCTTGTGGCTGATGGGGCAGCTGCTGCTGCTGCTGCTGCTGCTGCTTCTGGTGCACCTTCCTGACTCCTATCTGCACCTTCTGTACTGCTTTTGTTATTTTTTTCGTGCTGCTGCTGCTGCAGGCTGCCAGTGTGTCGCTGATGTCAGCAAAAGATGCCCGCTTGTGGCTGATGGGGCAGCTGCTGCTGCTGCTGCTGCTGCTGCTTCTGGTGCACCTTCCTGACTCCTATCTGCACCTTCTGTACTGCTTTTGTTATTTTTTTCGTGCTGCTGCTGCTGCAGGCTGCCAGTGTGTCGCTGATGTCAGCAAAAGATGCCCGCTTGTGGCTGATGGGGCAGCTGCTGCTGCTGCTGCTGCTGCTGCTGCTTCTGGTGCACCTTCCTGACTCCTATCTGCACCTTCTGTACTGCTTTTGTTATTTTTTTTCGTGCTGCTGCTGCTGCAGGCTGCCAGTGTGTCGCTGATGTCAGCAAAGGATGCCCGCTTGGGGCTGATGGGGCAGCTGTTGGCACACATGGCCGTGGTCAAGGCACTCGGCTGGGAGCAAGTGCTGGGTGACAAGGTGCGCGTGCAACATCAGGCTCTGTTGTTGTTGCCCCTCGATATGTGTATTTCCATGATTTGTGGTTTTGTGTACCCTATGTGTGAGAATGCTCGGCTAGCAGCAGGTGCTGGGAGACAAGGTGCGCGTGCAACAGCAAACATGCCACAGCAAACGTGCAATAGCAAACTGTGTTGTTGTTGCCGGCTAGGTCTTGCGCTGGTGTGAGACATCCAGCTGCTACACATGATGACTTTGCAGCTGCTGTTGCTGCCACCACTGCTGCTGATGCTGCAACCTTGCCAACGTCCCTCAGGCGCCTCAGCAGAGCAATAGCTCAGGCCCATGTGTGACATCCGGACCCAACGCTAACACTGCTGCTGCGGCTGCTCTGCTGCCACCATCTCAATTACTAATTGATTTGCAAGTAATGCTTGCAGAATTGCAAGTAGTACCGCCCTTTGACATCCTGAACCACCGCTGACACTGCTGCTGCTGCTTCTGCCACCACCTCGATCACTTGTAGGTCCGTGCCTACCGCTCCGCTGAGCTGTCAGTGCTGGCGCTGCGCAAGTACCTTGACGCACATGTCCGCACTGCTGCTGCTGCTGCTGCTCATGCTAATGCCACCCTGTACTGCTGACTCTCTGAATCTGTTGGCTGGTGCAACGGCTGCCGCTCTGCTGAAGCTCAGCAGAGCGGTAGCACGGACACATCTGTGACGTTCTGACTCAACGCTGATACTACTGCTGCTGCTGCTGCTGCTTCTGCCACAATTTCAACTCTCTCTTACTTGCAGGTGCGCGGCTACCGCTCTGCTGAGCTGTCAGCGCTGGCGCTGCGCAAGTACCTTGACGCGCTGTGCAACCGTGATGCTGCTGCCGCTGCTGCTGTTGCGTCCTCTGGTATGCATGCCGTGTAGGTGCGGGCCTACCGCTCTGCTGAGCTGTCAGCCAGCGGCTGGCATTATGCAAGTACCTCAACGCACATCCCCGGCACTGCTGCTGCTGCTCCTGCCAGCCTCTGTGTCAGGCTCTGCAAGCCCGCGCCTACGGCTGCCAAGCTGCTACTATTGACATTGCCATTGTTTCTCCAACTCCCTGCAGGTGCGCGCACCGCTCTGTTGAGCTGTCAGCGCTGGCGCTGCGCAAGCACCTTGACGCGCTGTGCGTCCGACACTGCTGCTGCTGCTAACGCTGCTGATACCACCCTGCGCTGTTGACTCATTGAATCTATCGGCCGGTGCAACAGCTGCGGGTTCTCCTAAAGCTCAGCAGAGCGACAGCACATGCAAACTCGTGGCATTCTGACCCAACGCCAACACTGCTGCTGCTGCTGCTGCCACCATCTCAATTACTTGCAGGTGCGCGGCTACCGCTCTGCTGAGCTGTCAGCACTTGCACTGCGCAAGTACCTTGACGCGCTGTGCGTCTACTTCTGGGCTGCCACGCAGCTGCTGCTGAGCGGCACTACATTTGGACTCATGGTGCTGCTAGGGCAACCGCTCAGGTGAATAACGCACCGCGTGCTTGTAATATATGATCCCCAGTCGACAGGCAGATGAACTAGCAGTTGCTGCTGATTGCGTCAGCATGTTGCTGGCAGGATCCGTCTTTTGTTGATGCACGGGCGGCAACGCAGCTGCTGCTGAGCGGCACTACCTTTGGCTTGATGGTGCTGCTGGGACAGCCGCTGAGGTGCGATGATGGACCATGTGCTTGTGCTTGACATGGCCCTTAGGCAACAGGCAGATAAACCAACATTTGTTCACTCTGAGAAACTAGTGTTGTCAAACTAGTTCAGACTGTTCCCCAGTTGACCGGCAGATGAAGTAGCAGGTCATGATGGTGTGATTTGGCTTGATGGTGCTGCTGGGGCAGCCGCTGAGGTGCAATGACGCACCAAGAGTGTGTGTGCTTGACACGAGTCCCAGTCAACAGGCAGATAGACCTGATTGTTTATATCACCTAGATCAGCTACCTGCTGTGTGCACAGATGACTTGGGAAACCTGGGAAACACAAACGCTAACCTAGCCAACTGACGCACCGTATGCTGCTGCTGCTGCTCCATGTTTGCAGGCCGTCTGTTGTCTTCACCTGCCTGGCGCTCTTCAACGTGCTCATTGCACCCCTCAACGCATTCCCATGGGTGGTCAACGGCGTGGTAGAAGCCTTTGTGTCACTTCACCGCATCCAAGCATACCTGCTGCTGCCGCAGCGCGCCAACGAGTGGGCATACGCAGAAGATGTGCTGCCGCAGATTCAGGAGTTCCAGCAGCAGCGGAAACAGCAGCAGAAGTGGCAGCAGAATGGCGCAGCGCAGCAGCAGCAGTGGCATGAGGCTCTTCTGGGAGGGCCTAATGCACATAAGCAGCAGCAGCAGCAGCTTTCAAGCAAGACAAAGGCTGGACAAATGCGGCAGCAGGGGTCCAGCAGCAGCAGCAGCGGCAGGCAGGTGTTGCTTAGGAGAGGTGCAGCAGCCGCGTTAGAGCGAGGCGTGGTCGCGCAGTTTGACAACGCTACGTTTGCATGGAAGCAGGTGCGGCTGCAACCTAAGTCTCTGTACAGCTCAAGCATTGGAATCCAGCTTCTGCATCTTACCTTGGTCATGTGACGGTAAACTCGTGTGTCTGGTCCTGAGTCCGTGTTTGGCTGCATGGTGTTGTCCTCTCTGCTTACAGTCACGACCTCAGGTCCTGCTGCAGCTGGCTATCCTGCTGGCCGCATTTTGTACCCTTTTACATCAACCTGTGTCCGTGCTCCGCTGCTGTCCTCTCTGCTTGCAGTCACTGCCTCCCTGCCTGCTGCAGCTGCAGCTGGCAATCCCTGCAGGCTGCCTTGCGGTAACCCTTGATCTCAACCTGTGTTTTGCTCCGCTGCTGTCCTTTTTGCTCGCAGTCACTGCCTCCTTGCCTGCTGCAGCTGCAGCTGGCAATCCCTGCAGGCTGCCTCACTGCTATAGTTGGTGAAGTTGGAAGCGGCAAATCATCCCTGCTGTCTGCTCTCCTAGGGGAGTTAGAGCTTGTGTCAGGCTCTGCCAAGCTGCCAAACCAGCGGCAGCAGCAGCAGCAGCGGCAGCAGCATGCTGCGCGCATTGGGTATGTTGGGCAGGCGCCTTGGGTGATGCGAGGCAGTGTGAGGGACAACGTGTTGATGGGGCAACCGTACGATGCTGAATTTATGGGAGAGGTGGGTGCATGTCATGTTCCTTCGGTGCAGTGTTGTGACAGTCTTTGAGATGCAGTATGACATAACATGAGGTACTTTTTGCTTGGCTGACAAGGGTAATGCAAGGCAGAGTACGAGGGACAATGTTTTGGTGGGGCAACCTTACCATGCCGAGTTGATGGGAGAGGTGGGTGCATGTTATAGCACAATTCACAGCAGATAGTAACACCAAGTAAAGGCTGCTTGACTCATGAGGGTGATGCAAGGCAGCGTGAGGGACGATGTGTTGATGAGTTCTGTGCCTGCACCCGTATATCTGCCTGCCGCAGATCCTGCATGCCGTCGGCCTAGACCAAGACCTGGCAGCAATGCCCGCAGGCGATCTGAGCACAGTAGGCGACAGGTGGCCAGCGGTCGCTGCAGATGCACTCGGTTCCTGCGCAGCTGCTGCGAACTCTGACTCTGCTGCTGGTGCCCGCATCTGCTCTTTGTCTGCCCGCTGCAGATCCTGCATGCTGTTGGTCTTGATCAAGATCTGGCAGCAATGCCGGCAGGCGATCTGAGCCCAGTGGGTGATGACGGCAGCCACCGCCCTTCAGGGACAGCAGGTTGCTGCAGATGCATTCAGTTTCTGTGCAGCTGCTGCTATCTCTAACTCTACTGTTGATGCCCGCGCCTGCTCATTATCTTCATGCTGCAGATCCTGCATGCTGTTGGTCTAGACCAAGACCTAGCAGCAATGCCGGCAGGAGACCTGAGCCCAGTGGGCGATGGAGGGCAGGGCCTGTCGGGGGGCCAGCGGCTGCGTGTTGCGCTTGCGCGAGCGCTGTACCAGCCTGGTACTGACACATATCTGTTTGATGACATTTTGGCAAGCCTGGACGGCCACGTTGCACAGGTAAAGACGCATAAACGGGTTACCTGCTGGTGTGTTCTTGGCGCTCCGAGTATGCTTGTCACGCGTGCTTGGTAGACAACAAACCAAATCCGTCAATCCAGTTCTGTTATGGATGTTATGCTGCTGCAGTTGGTGTTATGCCATATACTGTTCGGTGCTCTGCTGTCGGGCGCTACTGTGATGGTGGTGAACAAGCACCCCACTACTCTTTCATGCTACTACCTCTTGCATAATGTTTCTGCTTGCTGTGCTGCTTCTCTTCTGTGCAGTGGGTGATCCGGCATACACTGTTTGGAGGTCTGTTATCAGGCTCTACTGTAGTGGTGGTCACCAAGCACCCCTTGGTCATTCAGGCAGCGCAGCTGGTAGTTGGATTGGAGCATGGTCGTGCTGCTTTCTGCGGCTCTGCACAAGGCTATGCACACTGGAAGGCGCTACAGGTAGGGCACAGCAA
This sequence comes from Tetradesmus lagerheimii, assembly GCA_902809745.2. Taxonomy (NCBI): domain Eukaryota; kingdom Viridiplantae; phylum Chlorophyta; class Chlorophyceae; order Sphaeropleales; family Scenedesmaceae; genus Tetradesmus; species Tetradesmus lagerheimii. Next base: position 73,365 of record CADDIJ020002707.1, on the reverse strand, counting down.
ATGAGCTGATGAAATGACGCCTAACGGTCATGCAAGCACGGCAGCTGGTGGTAGGACGGAGCGTGGACGTGCTGCTTTTTTGCGGATCAGCAACCCGAAGCTATGCCCACTGGAAGGTGCTACAGGTGAGCTATAATGCGTGCTCTGTGCATTGCCAGGAGCCTAGCTGAGGGACCACAAGTTCCTGGGCAGCAGTTCAGAATAAATATGGAAGCTAATGGTTGATATCAGCAGCGCAGTCGGTGGTGGGGCTGGAGCATGGCCGTGCTGCTTTCTCTGCGGCTCTTCACCGGGCTACGCCCATTGGAAGGCGCTACAGGTACGGCACCGCAGATGAGGTGTGCGCACAGGTGCGCTGGCATGAGGTGCATGGCTGTGGTGCATGGCTAGGTTGCAATGTTCAGGCTGTTTCCAAGGCTTTCCAAGGTTTCCAAGCAGGACAGGGCGGTAGCATGGCTGCGCTGCACCAAACATTGTTGTATTATAGTTTCGTGTTGGTGTCTGCTTTCAACCGAACTGGCGGGGCATGTGTCAGCTGTGGTTAGCAGCTTGACAAGCTTGCACAGTAGATGATGTGCGGTCGGCTGCATTTGTTGGATGTTTTGCACATGTAATTGTGGTTGGTAACCCCTGCTGCTCCTGCTTCTGCTGCTCTGCTGCTGCTCCTGCTGCTGCTGCTGCTCCTGCTGCTGCTGCAGGCCTGCCAGCAGTCTCCAGGCGCTGCTGTGCTGCCCACGCCACCTTCCTGGATGCCGCTTGTGAGGTGAGCGCACACCACTGCCCACCTAATGCTTGCTACATGAAAACCACTGCCTGCCTATTGCTTGCTACATGATGACCACTGGGTTCTATTGTTCGGGTCGGTTGTGCTGCCGATGCCACTTCCTGGATGCCCCTTGTGAGGTGAGCATGGATCCCTGCATTTGCACAATACACTTCAAACCAGCAACCTGATATTTGGTTGCTGTTTTGCTGTCAATGTATCTTGGCTTCATGTTGTGACAATCTCCAGCGCTCAACACATGTTATGCTGGCTTTCTTATTTGCGTCGCGTCCTTGCAGGCATTCTACTCCTGGTCCCAGGAGGGCACGCCACCAACAGCAGCACCTGGCAGCCAGCACCCAACAGCAGCCTCAGGATAAGCCACCTGGCAAGGTTTCACCACCAACATCACCGGAAAGCCCTGCTGCTGCAGCAGCAGCGGCCGGCAGCGGCAGCGGCAACAGAAGCAGTGCTTCACCGTTTGCATTCTCAGAAGATGTTGCGCCGTCAGAATTGTTGCTTGCAGGAGGTCATGGCGTATGGGCCTGTCACGCGAGCTTGAGTCCACAGCTGAATGCGATCGAAGATGATGAGGACGAATATGACAAGTTAAGTAACAGTTATAACAGTTTGGGGCACAGCTTGGGCAGGAGCCTTGGCAGAGCTGCGGTATCGTTAGGCAGTGGGGTTGGCAGTGGTGGAAGGGTCAGGAGCAGCAGCGATGCAGATGCTGCTAATGGAGAAGCCGGCAATGGGGTGGCAGCAGCAGCAACAACAGCAGCAGCAGCAGCAGGGGATAGTAGCGATGAAGTGGGGGCTGTTGGGAAACAGCAAAGAGGTGTACAAGCAGAAGAAGAAGAAGATGTAGGCGCTGCGTTACAGGCTGCCTTTGAAGAGGCACAGCAGCAGCACCAGCAGCAGCACCAGCAGCATCAGAAAGCACGGCACCCCAAGGGCCAGCGCCAGCAGCAAGTGGCAGCAGCAGCAGCAGCAGCAGCAGAAGGCGTCACCATCACTGACTGGAGTAAGAAGCAGCAGCAGCAGCATGGGTCAGGCGATGGTGACTCTACAGCCAGCAAAGCAATCCAGCAGCAGCAGCAGCAGCAGCGTCCTGTGTCTGTGTCGGAAGCTGGCCCGTCATTATCATCATTGACAGCAGCAGCAGCAGCAGCAGCAGCAGATTTTGACAGCAGATCAGGTGCTGGCAGCAGCACCGGCAATGACGCCGCTGCTGCCACTGCTAGTGGTAGTGACGACGCTGCAGCTGCAGCAGCAGAGAGTGCAGAAGACAGGGCAGTTGGTGCAGTGCGCTGGTCTGTCTATGCCGCCTATACACGCGCTGTTGGAATCGGCATGACCCTGGCTGTGCTCATCAGTCTGCTGCTTATGCAGGTGATGTGGTGGATGTTCTCATTGCTTGGTGCTTTGCTTGGTTATGCTTGTTGATTTATGCAGTGCAAATGTTTTCTTTGCGGGGCATTCGGCTTCATTAGCGGCAGCGAGTGTTAGCAGCAGCATGACAGCATTACGTTGCAGTACTGATGTTGCATTGTTGCTGATACAGGCGAAAGGAAGACTACAGGCCACACAGCATGCAGCTGTGTTATGGCTAAACATGCTGTGCATGATGTTTTGGCCTGCGGGAACAACAAAACAGGAGTGGCACCAAATCAAATTCCTGTCTTTCATCCTCCTCTTTATCATCGCTTTGCTGCTGCTAACCAACAGGCTACCAAGAACGGCATAGATCTGTGGGTGACACACTCGCTGGCTCCAACCACCAGCACACCACCAGCAGCAGCAGCAGCAGCAGCACACCACAACTTGTTCAGCAGCTTGCATGACCCACACCCTGCTGCAGCAGCGTCAGCAGAGTCACAGCCAACTCTTGGTACATACATACACAGCTTGATGACTAACGCCAGCAGCAGCTGTAGCCTGTATGCTGGTGCGTCAGCTGTAGCCGGCTTGGCAGCAGCAGGAGGGGCGGCAGCAGCAGCTGCCGCAGGGGTCAGCGTGTTGTCACTGTCAGCAACTGCTGTGGGGTCAGTACCAGCAGTGCCACTTATGAACAGCAGCAGCAGCAGCAGTGGGATTAGCAGCGATGCTGCAGTGCTGATGGCTGCTATGAGTCGTCAGCAGCAGCAGCAGCCTGTTCGATTGTTGTCGCATGCTGTTACGTCAGATGCGCCACATCTGCCGCTGGCTCGAAAGCTGCTGCTGCTTGGTCATGATGCGAAGGCGACACTAGCCCCACCAAGCGGCAGCAGCAGCACTAGCAGCAGCACCAGCGGCAGCAGCAGCAGCATGTCCTTGCTGTCCTTGCAGTGGCGTCCTGCCCCTGTTGATGCTGAGATGGCCCACTTCTTGAAAGGACTGGGCATCATAGCAGGTGCGTAGAACGATGACTCATGATCTGCTCTAAAGATGTGAGGCTTGCAGGACAAGGAGTGCTTGCAGTCTTTTGCACAGTCATAAGTCATGGACCAGAACTAACAGTCTCAAATCTACTCCACAGTAGCTGTAGCCAGTTGCACAGTCAAATCGCTTTTCAAAGTGCGGGGGCTTGCAGGACAAGAATGAACTCCTCATTCCGGCTGGTCAACGTCTGTATCTGTCTTCAACTGTTCGATTTTGTTGTAGATATGTTACAGTAGCATCGACATACTGAAATGCGCAGAGCTGATGTCAGTAGAAGTAAGACAGTCGCAGTTTGCGGTTCCAACATGCTTGCATGCTTTTCAAAAACCGTGAATCGGCAGACGGGGTCACATGTGGCCCTGTTAAAAAAGTAAGTAAGGGTCAAGGACTAGCGTGTGCACATGCCCTCTGCAGGCCTGAACACTCTGGCAACGCTGGCACGCGCCTTCAGCTTTGCAGCAGCTGGCATCAAAATTTGATTTTTGGCTCTTCTGCACGGTGTTTTGTTGCAGGCCTCAACACGCAGGCAACGCTGGCACGCGCCTTCAGCTTTGCAGCAGCAGGCATGTCTGCTATCTCATGTGGCTGCACTTGATTCAGAATACTGTTGCTGCCTGATCTGTTTTTGCCACAGGCCTCAACACATTAACAACGCTGGCGCGTGCCTTCAGCTTTGCAGCGGCTCGCAAGTCTGTCTGCTGACCTCTTGTGGATGCACTTCATCTTCAAGTGCCGTCACTTCCTGATCCTGCTTCTGCCGCAGGCCTCAACACACTGGCATTGTGCGCCTTCAGCAGCTGGGCTCAGCAATATTCTTCTGCTGTTCTGCGCGTTATTTGGTTGCAGGCCTCAACACGCAGGCAACGCTGGCGCGCGCCTTCAGCTTTGCTGCAGCTGGCATATCTGCTGCCCTCATCTGGGCAAAATTCGGTTCAAACACTGTTACTTCCTGATCCTGCTGCTACCACAGGCCTCGTGAAGGATGCTCTCCATATCATGTGGATGCGCTCCATACTTCCTGCGCATGCGTGTCTTTTGCCACAGGCCTCAATACACTGGCAACGCTGGCGCGCGCCTTCAGCTTTGCAGCAGCAGGCATGTCTGCTGCACGCAGCATGCACCAGCGGCTGCTGACGGCTGTGCTGGCTGCACCCATGGCATTTTTTGATGCCAACCCTGCAGGCCGCATTCTCAACAGGTGCGGTGTGGGGTTGGAGCATGTTTGCTGATGCCATGCTGTAGGGCAGATGTTGAGGAGCTTTTGTGTGCACACACAGGGCAGTACGTGTGACGGCAGCGGATGTGCAGAGGAACTGCAGCCAGTTGCATGCATGAAATGTGACAAACAGCATGCGGCGTTTCAGTTCTGGCCACGTCAGCGGCGTTTTTACGCCCACCCTACAGGGCCCTACCTGAAGAGGCTCGTGCATTGCCACGTATGCATCATGCTATGATTTGGATGATGTTCACTGATGCCGGTGCCGCTGCAGATTTCCTCTGACACCTCTGTGGTTGATGACTCGCTGCCGTTCATCCACACAATACTGCTGCTGCTGCCGCTGCCACGAACATAACAGTCACTGCTGCTGCCGCCCCTGCTGCTGCCGCTGCAGGTTCTCCTCTGACACCTCTATGGTTGATGACTCCCTGCCGTTCATCCTCAACATCTTGCTGGCCAATGCAGTCAGCTTGGCAGGGCTGCTGGCAGTGCTGCTGCTGGGGCAACCGCTGCTGGCTGCACTGCTGCTGCCGCTAGGCGTTGCATACAGGTGGGGTTGTTGTTGTTCTTTTTCCCTACTTTCTTGTTTTTCTTGCCAATCAGTGATGTAATGTATTGATGAAAAATGTGAACGATTAGCAGATTTCTGTCCGCGAGGCGCGTGGGCGCTAGCGTGCTCTGGACCGATGGAGAAAATTGGCAGCTGCAGCACTCACACAGCATTCAATCGCATTATTTTAGGATAATGAGTCTGATTCTACGGCAGTCAGCGCGCTCAGGGCGACAGGCAGCCACCACAAAACAGAAAACCGCCAAAGCTCGCTCCTGCCCTGCTACGTGCCCCCTGCCCTTTCCACGAACCTGATTGGACTTATCCCACCCAGAAATACAGCTTACAGGCGACAAAGCTACCTAAGTGCGTTGTCAGCCTTGGACGCCACTCACAGTAGCCTCAGCTACTGTCACAGTAGCCAGCCCAGATTGGGAGCAGCTGCCAGCAGGCCTGCTCGTGTGTTGAGACAGATTCTCGCGGACTCTTTGAAGAAGTGTTTGTTTGATGGCTTAAGATGCAGAGGGAACTGGTTACGGCAGGTGCATTTGTGGCAGCAGCAGCAGCAGCAGCAGCGGCGGCAGCAGCAGCAGAATTGTTGCAGATGATTGCCATTGCGCCTCGCTGAGAGGCCGAGATTTTTAAGTGCGGACACCAAGAAGTGTCTGGTTTCTGATTGGTTACCTTGAGTGTTGCTGGTGGTTGCCTGGCCCCTGTCAGCGCTGCTCTGGACGTTGAACAGTACATCTGATGAGCAGCACCCTTGCAGCAGTCAGCCGCTGTCAGAAGGGCCTTGAGTCTTCTTGTTCAGCAGTTCCTGTTGGCTAGATTGGATGCTGATCGGCATGTGTAGTTGGGGCACCAGAACACTTATACTGCAGTATTGTTGCGCCGGCGCTTGCTGTGGCCCGAGCCAGCGTGATCCGATGTGTGTTTTCAAGCGTTGCTGTCACAGCAATGCGCACTGCCTTGTTTGCACTGCTGCTTTTGCAGCTTGATAGAGTTCTTGAGAGGTGTTTTGAGCCAATTAACATTACCATTACCAAAGGTTGCCCACGACCTTGCAGAGAATTTTCGAGATTTAGCCGACGGTTTCTTAGCCGTCTTTTGGGCCGTAATTTGAGTACACCGCCATCTCTTGGTTTGCAGTATTGCTGCATGCATATGCTGGTTTTGAGCCTTCCCCTGCCAGCTGCATCGGTAGTCCATCTAGACACCAGGGCTGCTACCTGTCACCACATTAGGATATGATTGTTTGCAGTGTGCTTGTGCTTGCTCTGCCTCTCTTTCCCCTCCAGGAGGGGCCCCCTGAGCTCAGGGGGTTTGTTCTGAGATGTGTTGGACCCCATGAGCCAATGTATGGCTCCTTACGGGGTGGGCCAGAGGCCCTACTTTGGTAACTCGGTAACTCGTTTATTCTGCTGCACTCATGACAATGGTGTGGTGCATGGCTATGGCCTAGATATGCTGTTTCTGTACCTGGCAGCTGCAGCTATGCTTGCACAAAGGCGGTTGGTGTTCAAGGTGTGCAGCAGCCAGCAATGCAGTCAGCCTGGCAAGGCTGCTGGCTGCGCTGCTGCTGCCGCTAGGCATTGCATACAGGTGGGGTGCAGGCATCTGCCCTTGTCACACTGCCGTGCTTTTGGCAATGGAATATGGTTGCTATGCCTGCCATAAGCTACGTCTGCGACATGCCATTAATGCTGGTTGTTTTTTCCTTTTGTTTCCTTTTTTTGTGTTTCTTCTTCAAAGTGCACTCTCGACAATGGTGTGTTGCGTGGCTATGGCCTAGGTCTGCTGTATCTGACAGCTACAGCTCTGCTTGCACAATAGTGGTTGTGGTTTTTAGTGTGCAGCAGCCAGCAATGCAGTCAGCCTGGCAGGGCTGCTGGCAGTGCTGCTGCTGGGGCAACCGCTGCTGGCTGCACTGCTGCTGCCGCTACGAATTGCATACAGGTGGGGTGCAGGCATCTGCCCTTGTCACACTAGCATTCTTGTGGCACTGGCAAAAGGTTACTATGCCTGCCAGAAGCTATGTCTGCGACATGCCATTAGTGTTGGTTGTGTGCGGACGCCAGCAATGCAGTCGACCTGCAAGCTGGCAGAGCTGCTGGCTGCACTGCTGCTGCCGCTAGGCATTGCATACAGGTACGTTAGAATGCACAACGCATGACACATGTAGCGTTTCTAGATGCCATTGTCCGATGGTCGTTTTGTCTACCTCGCGTTGGGTAGAGCCAGCAACTGCCGGTGGCACAGGGTGCCATACATTTTCGTTTAGACAGCACTGTGCGTTGGACGCCAGGCTCTTCGCCGAGTTGTAGAACCTACTATGCTGAGCATTGCCGCGCTGCTTGTGTTATTGACAGCATGGATATGTGATTTCGTGCATTGCACTGCAGGTGGCTGCAGCTGTTTGACAGGGCCTGTGCTAGGGAGCTGCGCCGCCTTGAGGCCCAAGGGCTGTCCCCACTGCGCATTGTGACCAACTAATCATAACATGCTGTGACTGTTGTCACCTCTGCCTGCTGCTAGGTGGCTGCAGCTCTTCTACAGGGCGTGTGCCAGGGAGCTGCGCCGACTGGAGGCCCAAGGGCTGTCACCTCTGTACAGTTTGTTTGGTGAAACATTGACGGGCGCACCAACACTGCGTGCAGCAGCAGCACAGCGGCACTCCATGAAGGTGAGAGAGTGTACAGCGTTGTGGCAGTGTGCAGTTGCCGGTGCGATGCCTGTCGGTGAACGCCGCAGCGGCACTGCATGACAGGAGGTGGCGTTGTATGGCATTGTAGCAGTGCGCAGTTGTTGCTGCTGTACAGTGTCATTGGTGAAACGTTGACAGGCGCACCAACATTGAGAGCAGCAGCAGCACAGCGGCACTTTATGAAGGTGACTGCAGCTCCAATCGCATCACAGCTGCCTCCTCTTGCAAACTCTTCTGCTGTTGATTCGTACAAGATATGCAGCTGTACATGCGTACGTGCTTCCATTTTGTCCCGATGCTGCATGTTTGCAGAGTTACAATGCAGTTTGCCATATGCTGCTACAGCAGCAGCGACAGAGAATGACATGCCTTGCTGTCTTGTGCTGCTCATGTGTTGCAGCACTTCCTGCTGCTAATGGAGCCTTACCAGTCAGCCTGCGCAAACAATGCAATGTGCCACATGCGTTGAAAGCAGCAGCTGCTGAAAGTGATATATGTCTTGCTGTCTTGTGCTGCGTGTTCACAGCAGCGCTTCCTGCTGCTGTGAACAATGCCCTGTAACAGTTATGACATGTATACGCACTCCCAAAAACGTGTTGCTCTGCACAATGCTGCTGCTGCTGCACATGCACTGGCTGCAGCGTTTCCTGCTGCTGATGGAGCCCTACCAGTCAGCCTGCGCAAACAATGCAGCAGCATCAAACTGGCTAGGGGCACGGCTGCAGCTGCTGGCTGCAGTGCTGCTGTCTGCAGTGGCTTGCCTGGCTGCAGCAGTGGCGGCATCAGCAGCAGCTGGCAATCTTTTGGATATTGCTTCCAGCAGCAGCAGCAGCAGCGGCAGGTTTGGAGGTTACACCTTTGCGAGTACAGGTGATCAGATGCATCTCACTGGCAACTATGCATCATTTGGAGGCACTACAGATTTTGCAAGCAGTACAAGCAGTACAAGCAGTATAAGCAGTACAGGAAGTACAAGCGGTACAGGCAGTACAACAGATGGTACCTTCTTCTCATCCTCCTGGGCAGGCAGTACATTCCGGATCAATCTGCTTGGCCTGGCCCTCGCGTACTGCCTGCCAATTGTACAGCTGCTAAATGGCCTACTGAGCAGCTCTGCTGAAACAGAACAAGAGATGGTGGCAGTTGAACGTGTGGTAGCTTACCTGGAAGATATTGTACCGGAGGAGAGGCAGCAGCAGCAGCAGCAGCTGGTGCTTGTGAATTCAGGACCCTCTTCCGCACCAGCCGCAGCAGCAGCAGGATTAGGTACAGGCAGAAGGAGAGGAAGGGAAGGGGACGGCGACTTGCAGGAACCTCTGCTGCAGGAAACGCAGCAGCAGCAGCAGCAAGGGAGAAGAGCAGCGCTGCCGCAGGCCGCAGCTGGTGCTGCGATCGCGTTTGTTGATGTGGTAATGCGCTACAGGCCTGAGCTGCCGCTTGCTCTGAGGGGGGTGAGCTTCAGTGTACAGCCGGGCCAAAAGCTCGGCATCTGTGGTAGAACAGGTGAGCTGGATATCAATGGTGGGTTTGTAACAAACTACACGCGCCGCCAACATGGTGTGGCGAAGTCAAGCTGTTGATTTGAGTCGACGGTGAGGGGAGTGAGCTTCAGCGTGCAGCCGGGCCAGAAGCTGGGCATCTGCGGCAGAACAGGTGAGCAGGAAAAATGACGATTTGTTTCATATGACAATAGTAAGATACAAAGTGACATACACAAGCTGTCTACAGGGCATTAGGCTGAGGGGCTTGAGCTTCAGCATACAGCCGGGCCAGAAGCTGGGCACCTGCGGCAGAACAGGTGAGCGGGGTGCGACTGCTTGTGAAAGCCAATAAATCAAGGGATAACTGCATCTAGAGCCAAAATGGTGTGATGGCGCCAGGCCTGTAGCTGGGCATCTGCGGCAGAAGTGGTGAGGTATCTGCAAGAATTTGCTGTGTTCGAAGGGAATTCCCTCCCCGGCCCTCCCACCAGTGCACACTTTTCTTACCCTGGTTCCCAACCCCCTACCTTTCCCAAGACAGAAAAGCCCTACAGGATTCAATAGTGGGTTTGTAAGCGTCAACGCTGAGCCTCAGGGAGCTGCGGGGACGCTTTGGGGTCGTGCAGCAGAGCCATATGTGTGACCTTCCACGTACATATGCTGTTATGGCTTCATGGCTGTTGATATCGCTGCTTCCTGTTGCTTTTCAACTGGTACAGGTGCCGGAAAGAGCTTAGCGCTGCTGCGGCTGCGGCCCATCCAATCGGGGTTCATCATGGTTCAGGGTGATGACGCGTTAACGCTAAACCTCAGGGAGCTGCGGGGTTTTGCCGCTTTGTGGGTTTTGCCGCAGAGCCCTGTGTGACCTTTCACGTACATCTGCTGTACACTTTCATGACTGTTGACATCGCTGCTTTCTGTTTCTTTCCAAATTGTGCAGGTGCCGGCAAGAGCTCGATCGTATCAGCTCTGCTGCGGCTGCGGCCCATTCAGTCGGGGTTCATCATGGTTCAGGGCGATGATGCATCAACGCTAAACCTCAGGGAGCTGCGGGGACGCTTTGGGGTTGTTCCGCAGAGTCCTGTACTGTTTGGTGGCAGCATACGAGAAAACTTGGACCCGTGGAGCAGGGCCAGCGACCAACAGCTGGCAACAACACTGCAGGTAGGACTATCAAGATGGGCGCAGTGTGTCTCGATTGTAGACGTTGCATTCAGCAGCGGGTTTTGTAGTTTTGGCGTTGGGTAAGCAGTGGCTGTGGGGCAGCTGCAGGGTCCTGTGCTGTTTGGTGGCAGCATACGAGACACCTTGGACCCATGGGCCAGTGCCAGCGACCAGCAGCTGACGCAACACTACATATAAGGCATGACTGGGGTTTCTAGTAAAACATGCACATCATGTATGTATGTATGTATGTATGTATGTATGTATGTATGTATGTATGTATGTATGTATGTATGTATGCATGCATGCATGCATGCATGCATGCATGCATGATAAGCTGGATTGCAGCTGGCAGCAACACTGCAGGTGGAACTGATAACTCTGCAGGTGGCGGCAGCATTGCAAGTGCCATACTGGGCCATTGGGCTGATTGGGGCTGATGGTTGCTGCTGCTGCTGCTGCATTGGACTGCTCCCAGGCAGTACACATGTGAACTAGAGCTGCTTCTGCATCACCAACCTGGTGCGCTGTGTCATTGCTCATGTGCTTTTATTGCCGCTGCTGCCGCCGCTGCTGCATTGTACTGCTGCCAGGCAGTACACATGTGGGCCCCTCTGTGCCGCGCAGCACTACAGCGGGGCGTGCTCACCAACAGCAGCTACCTGCTAGCACGCAAAGCTGGCTCAGCAACCTCACTACCAGCAGCAGCAGCAGTAGCAGCAGCACAAACATCTGCTGCAGAAACTGCAGATCAGCCAGCAGCAGCAGCACCAGATTGGTGGGGTGCTGCATGCAGCGGAGGCACGCTGACAGCAGCAGAGCTGGAAGAGGGTGCTGCTGCTGCTGTGGGTGCTGCAGCAGGCAGGGCAGCAGCAACAGGGCAGCTACGGGGGTGGCAGCAGCAGCAGCAGCGGCAGAGTCTGGACTTCCCTCCGGTGCCAATGAGCGCTGCGCGGAAAGTGCTTGATATGCAGGTGGGGCAGCAAAACAAAAAACATTCAATGTGATATGTATACACCATATAGGCGAGTGCCTGGGAGTAAATGTAAATTAGTTGCTGTATGAAATGCTGCAACACGTGTTAGTTGTGCCGCCAGCCGTGCGTTGTCCCCTGCCGCTCTGTGCTTGGTCCGCGAGAGAAACACGGCATGCATGCACTGTGTCAAGTATTGCTTCACAATGTGCACCTGCAGGTGTGAAGCAGCCAGGGTTTGCAGCTGTCATCAGGCCAGAGCCAGCTGGTGTGCCTGGCACGGCTGCTGCTGCGCGCTCATTGCCAAGTTATTCTGCAACCACAGCATTGCACCGCTACCACACGCATCACCCCGGCTGTACTATGGTGCATGCTTGCACACGCCCAACCTCATCTGTCATATTGCCATATGCTGCTGCATTCTGCATGCAGGTGTGTGGCAGCCAGGGCCTGCAGCTATCTTCAGGTCAGAGCCAGCTGGTGTGCCTCGCGCGGCTGCTGCTGCTGCTGCTGCTGCTGCTGCGCACTCATTGCCAACATGTATGCAAGCCTGCAACCACTGCATTTGCAACGCTACCACACGCATCACACGCCCAACCTCATTCAATACTCACAGTTTGTCATGTCTCGCTGCATGCTGTGCAGGTGTGTGGCAGCCAGGGCCTGCAGCTGTCATCAGGCCAGAGCCAGCTGGTGTGCCTGGCACGGCTGCTGCTGCGTGCTGCGCCGCTGGTGCTGCTTGACGAGGCGACAGCAGCAGTGGACCCACGCACAGCAGCACTGATGCACCAGGTGCGCTTTGTAACAGCTGTATGCAGTTTCGTTCTTGTATGAGGCGACAGCAGTGGACCCGCGCACAGCTGCGCTGATGCACCAGGTGCGCTTTGTGTGTGGGTAGTGTATGCGTTGGTGTTTTGCTTTGGTGCTTCTTAGGGCTGCTGAATGTGTGCACGGTACATGCCTCTGGCATCTTAGGTGTGCCAGCATTGCAGTAGGGTCAGCAGGTTAGACAGGTGGGTCTGCAGCAGGTTACACATGTTGCGTGCTGCGCCGCTGGTGCTGCTGGATGAAGCTACAGCAGCAGTGGACCCGCGCACAGCTGCGCTGATGCACCAGGTGCGCTTTGTGGCTGGTCTGTATGCACATGATGCTGTGTGATGAGGGCTGTTTGTTGTGAGAGTGCCAGCATTTCTGTGCTGTGGCTGGTCTGTATTCACATGATGCTGTGTGATGAGGGCTGTTTTTTGTGAGAGTGCCAGCATTTCTCTGCCCTGGTGCACGAAATCGTTACCCGGGCGGCTCTGCAGCAGGCTGTGTTCACACAGCAGTGCACCGCTAGTGCTGTTGGATGAGCAAACAGCAGCAGTGGACCTGCGCACAGCTGTGCTGATGCACCAGGTGCGGTTGCGTATTTGTTGTGTATGTAGTTTCGTTCACCTTATGTTGTGCTGTGGCGTCTGCGTGCACAACACTCCGCTCTGTTGCATCTGGTAACCCATTGCACTTGCTTCTCTGCCAAAAATTTCTTCCAGGTGCTACATGAGCAGCTGGATGTGGCACAGCACCCTGGCACCAACGGCAGCAGCAGCCACCCGGCCAGGCAGCAGCCAACAGTGCTGCAGATCGCACACGAGCTCACAGCTATCATTGAGTATGATGCTGTCATGGTGATGGCAGCGGGACGGGTGGTCGAGAGCGGCAATCCACAGCAGCTTGCAGCGCAGCAGAGCAGCAAGTTTGCAAACTTGTTGGCGCAGGCGGGGCATCACCACCATGGCGGAGGGAGTGCGGCTCTCAGAGCTGGCAGCAGCATTAAAGTCTGAAGATGTCTTGCTGTGGTGTTGAAACAGTGTGTGCACTGCAGCAGTGTCTGCGCTAGCGTCCGCAGGGCCTGCTTGTCAAGCTGCTTTGCTTCTGCTGTGGGAGGGAGTGCGGCTCTGCGGCAGCAGTAAGGTTTGAAGATGCCTCGCTGCAGCGGTGAGATGTATGTGCGCACTGCAGCAGCGTAACTTGATGGCGCAGGCGGGGCATCACCACAATGGCAGTGGAAGTGCGGCTCTGCGGCAGCAGTAAAGTCTGAAGATTTCTTGCTGTGGTGCTGAAACAGTGTGCCCACTGCAGCAGCGCTGCGCTAGCGTCTGCAGGGCCTGCTTGTCAAGTTGCTTTGCTGCTGCGGTGGCAGTGCGGCTCTGCAGCGGTGAGATCCGTGTGCCAACTGCAGCAGCGTCGGTGCCCTGTTGGTACACTGTCTGAATTTGATGTGTGCAGCACGCATGACGACAACCTCACTCATTGCTGTTACACCCGTGTCAGTCCTTGCTTGACTTGCATGATGTACGGTAACACACCAAAGGCAAACATGGCCTACAGCTGATGTACACACGCTGCTGACCACACAGTGATGCTTTCAGCCTCAGCAACTCTGCGACATCCACCAATCAATCCAATGCTGTGCAATCGCGGCGTCTGAAAGCTTCAAAGCGTGCATTGCAAACAACCCATGCTTGTCTGACTCCTGCTCAGAATACACGCGACCTCTGGTAACCCTACCCTTGACACACTTTCGCGCTACAGCAGCATCAAGGTTACTGCCCAACGGCATAACAGCAGCATAACGCTTGCTGAGGTAGGTGCGTTCGCGCTCCAAAGGATAAGCCAAAGAAAGTGGCTCTACATCTGCAGGCTGGCTCCTTAGAAGACCCAGGATATTGGGAAGTGCAGCTTCACTTATGACATGCTGCGCATGCATTTGGTGAGCCATGTCAACATATGCTTTTTGAAACTGAGCAGGAAGGTAAAACATGTCTGCCTGGTGGGATTGGAAGCTGTTTGCCCCATCGTTTAGGTATGCTGCCGTGCGTTGAGCCATGTGCCCGTATGATCTATTGAAAACCAGCTGCAATGCATCAGACAGGTTGTAGCTCAGCACACTACTTGCGCGAGCGGACCATCGCCACCAATCAGAGCCACTGCGCGAGCCAGCAGGCGCTGTCGAATTCAAACTCAGGGTGCTTGTGTACCATATGTTACCGCTGTTCAAACCTGACAGCGTGCACGGGGTGAAGATTATGTCACCATTGATGTAAAACATGCCAGGTGCGCCCTGCAGGCCTGCACCCCAACTGTTTGATGCCAGCACCCCTACCGCACATGCGTAGGCCATGAAACCTGGCTCATTCATAAAGCCAGATCCGGACTCATAGGAATCGCAGCTGTACAAGCGCTTTTCATTGATGTGCTCCTGCAGTTCCAGACTTGGTTCTCTGCCAGTGCTGCCGATGAACAGTACCCTAGAGAACAGGGGCCTGTCATCATCATCATCAGATTACCAGAATCAAGCCATAGCATCAACGCCATCGGCCCCGCGCCCCCCCGGGGCGGAAGAAAGAACAGGGGCCTGTAAGCTGCATGCAACAGCTTGATCTGCTGGACGCTGTTGTGCTGTCCGAGCCGGTTGAAGTTGACAAAGTTGACAACCATTGCCTTATCCTGATGCAGACACCAGCGGTGGGGGAAGACACAGGTGCGCTCTAGGGGTGCTTGCATAATGACATCCGGCGTCAGCCGACCACTGGCCGCAACGGCAGCTGCTGTACTAGTAGCCGTACTTGTTGTGGTTTGCCACAAGGCTGGGAACGTGTAGCCAGCCTGCGCAAGGTCCGATATCCACGCCTGCATCAGCTGGGCATCAGCCTGCAAAATGTGGCCGTTTGAAGCCATGGCCGCAGCAACTTCAAGCATCATTCCCGGCAGCGTGTTATTCGTCAAGTGCAGCGCCAGTAGGTCTGCTACAAACGCGCTGAACTCATCCCTGCAAGCAAGACATGACAGGTGGTGCTGCAGCGTCTGAGACCAATCTGCTGGCAGATCCAAGGTAACGTGTTGGCGATGTACGATCCACTGTGCAACACAAGAATATGCACACCGATTGCCAATCCGATTTTTGTTTGGGATAATGAAGGTAGCTGGCAACAACCGCAGCACACTTGCTTGCATGGTTGTTGCTAGCTACCTTCATTATCCCAAACAACTAAGTCTGTAGCGGCTACAGACACCACTGGCCATATGGCAGAACAAAAACACCAGCCATCCCAACGATGCCTATCGCTCAATAACTGTTATTCCCGGGGACACACCTGTAGCCAGAGCAATCATCGCTCTGGATGGGGCCCGCGCTGACGGCAGTTGAGGTGGAGAGGGCCAGGTGGCCTCCGACTTCCCACAGCAGCCGCTGCGCCCAGAAGCTGCTCCAGCTGTCACTCAAACTGCAGTGGTGCAAAGTGTGCAGGTCAGTTTGTCAGCTCACTGTCAGTGCTGCCAGCAATCGGATTGGGCTGTACACTGGCAGCTGATGCAACCCAGCAGCATAACATGTACTACATGACAGTGCTCACATGGAACAGACAAGATGTCAGTCCAACTACTGCACACAGTTGTGCAACAGTGTGCTCACCGTGGAAGCACAGTGCTGTGATTGGGCTGACCTCTGCCCAAAGGTGATGCAATCTAGCAGCATTGCATGTACAGTACATTGTGCCCGCTTGGCAACGATGCTTGCCAGCACACGGTGCAGACTATGCGGCAACCAGCTAGCAGGACCAAAGGACTTCCTCATCGTCACACATGCCCCCTCCCTCAACTTACACGGGTGTTAAGTGTGAGCACACCATGCGTAACTCATACATTCATTCATTCAGCAGGAACGACAACCCTTTGACACTAGGCATGTAGCACCAGCAATTGCCATGCCATGTGCTGGCAGCAGTAGGCATTTCCTGCAGGTGGGTGAACATCACTGCTGCAGGACGTAATGCAGTGTCCCCTTTGCTGGAATAGGCAGTGGGCTGCATCCCATTCGAAACAAAAATGGTCAACTAGGGTTTATGGGTTTTAGGTTTTCGACGCTGATCCCCTAATCCCCCCTACTCCTAACCCAAAATCCAAACACAACTTAAGCTTACCAGGGCGGCCTCCTCACTTGCAGGCGTGTTTCGTCTTCGCGAAGATCGGTAGGACCTCCCGTGGACAGCAGCATCGCCCAGAGCGCGTCTTGCAGGAACAGTGTGTTGTGGCTGCATGACAACAACCAGACAACCCAATATCAAAGAGGTGAGCCAAGTTTCAAAGGTGTGGCAGGCATAAAACAGTCGATGGTGCGCTGCAAGAGACAGACAGACGCTGCGTTCATCAAGATGACGACAGAGTGGTTTACTGCTGTGCTCATCTGTTTTTTTTCACGTGCTGACAGTTTGTTCATTTGAAGTGGCTTGTACCATCTGATATGGTGACTGGACCCACATGTAACTAAGCTAAGTGCATACTTGTTACACGTGGAAGGCAGGTGTGCTGCTAAGGCTACACTGGCAGGGGAACATTATTAGCAATCATGTTACTATGTGCACACATGCTGCCTGGGTGCATCCTATGGAGGCTGATGCTGCTTTTGACCGCAACACACAACCTCAATACATGCAATTATGCTTGCCGTTCCGGGTGTTGCAGTGCCTTGCACGGCTTCGCACTGGGGCTGCACAGTTGGAGGTGCAGCTGGGTAGACATGCCCGCCCTCGGGTGCCCAGGCAGCAGCGGTTGTGTAGACTGTGCTCGTGTGCTAATCCTGTTGCAGCTAGCCGAGCAGTTTGGCGCACACGCGTGCACGCCCGGACTGGGACCTATGACAATGTGGAGGATCTCAAACACTTTCTGCTAGAATGCCCTGCATATGACCACTTGCGCGGTGCCTGCCCTAGTGTGTTCTATCCTGCGGGTACTGTAGATCGCTATGCTAACGAGTTGGTGCCGCGCATTCTAGACTGTGAGGATCAAGAGGGCTTGGCTGTGGTGGTTTATCAGATGTGGTTGTATCGCTCAGTGTTGCTGGGGTTGTCCCCTGACCATCAAAGTGTGCCAATTCAGCCTGAGGGTTATGTCCCTGTAGATGACGCCTTAGACGCTGTTGCTCCTAGCCCGTGATGAGTTTAGGTTACTTGACGAGTTACACATGCATCCTGTCACATTATTGGTTTGCTGCCGCCTTTATGCCGCCTTAGTTGCCCTGCCTATCTCTCTGGCTGTGTGATCTTGACAACATGCTTTTTGGTTGGTGTGCTTCTTCAGCACATGCTGTTGGCTGATTGGGGTGTGTCACTGACACACCGCAGATATAATCTTATGCTCAATCTGGAGAGACCCTGTGCTCAACGGATGGCCTCAATGGGCTACATTGTGTGCTCATCTTCTTTCGTCATGCGTTGACATTGTGCTCATTTTGGGGTGGCTCATACCATCTGAGATGGTGACTGGACCCACATGTAACTACTCTCTCTCAAATTATGGCAATGCCGACTCTCTCCTGACCAATGCAATGCCATCAGGCCAGCAGCAAGCCCAGACACCAGGTTCAGCCAAGCTGACCAATGCATGCATTCGGTCAAGCTTACATGCATTTGGCCAAGCGTACATGCATCCGGCTAAGCGTACATGCATTTGGCCAAGCGTACATGCATCCGGCTAAGCGTACATGCATTTGGCCAAGCGTACATGCATCCGGCTAAGCGTACATGCATTTGGCCAAGCGTACATGCATTCACATTGCTTCGCAGCAGCACTGCTAGGCTCATGCTGCGCCTTTGCTCACCCATTAAATGGGGCCATCATGGACTGCGGCAGCACGACAGAGAAAGCGGTTGGATCTGCCATCCTGCCCTTACTGTTTGTCATGCTGTGCTGGATTAACGGCCTAGCTGCCTGGCGTGTGAAGCAGAACTGCTTGCTGTTGAAATTCCCGAAGCTGCTGCTGCTGTGTTGTGCTGCGGGCTCAGGAACAGCTGCCAAGGATCAAACAGGCCGCGGTGCGTGGCATCCGCTACCGTGTACAGCCCCGGGTGGGGTGCAGCTGTAACGTTGCACGAAAATTCGTTGCCAGTGTCAGCACACGTGAGCATAGGGATGAAATCCTGCAGCTGCTGATGGGTGTCTGCCGCATCATAAACGGCACGCGCGCCGTGAGAGATGGCATACAAATAGCCAACGTTCTTACGCCTGCGGTCAGTAGACAGCGTCAGACAAACAGTGTCATGTACACAACCCTGGCATGGCTGCAGCTGTTTTCATGGTGTTGAGTTCCCAGCATATGTGACTGCCAGTGCCCCAGAGCCCAGCCTGTGGCAAAGTCAACAAGTGCTGCTGCACAGCCACAAAGATTTACCAGCAGATCTTCCCCTGCTGAGTGAATGTACAGCGGCCTCTTGTACAACACATGAGTTGGCGTGCTTGTCAACGTGACCACAGCGCAGCTGCAGCTGCTCTGCATGCCTTGCTCATGGCAAAGCACCTGCCAATGCTTCAAGCATGCCGGCACTGCTGGATAGAATCATAAGTACTGTTAGCGAGCTGAGCGGTATCAACCTGCTGCTGCAAGGACCCCATGACATGTGCCCTATGGTGCTATACAGTCCTTCGCAATGCAGGCAGCCAGCTACGCAGCAATTTGACGCTCAAGAGCACAGCACGGTGCTGTGTCACACAGTCTCAATCACTCACGCATGGCTGTGTGATGGTATGTGCTGCAGGATTGAGTAGCCTAACTCCTGCTGCTGCTACATGCTGAGGTAGGTGACGTTAGGCCAGCTCCAATTGCCGGGTGTTGCGCTATCTGCCACCACCACAACCTGCCAACCTTCCAGGGATGCTACCAGCTCGATGGCAGGTGTAGGTGCCTTGGCAGACGACGACAGAAATACTGCCCAGCGAGTCGCACGCTGCGCAGATGCATCCGCACTTCGCTGCGTTGCCCTGTGCTGTGCACTCGGGCTGTTCAGAGGTGTGGCCAATGCAGTGGTCTGCGGTGCCGTTGCTGCTGCTGCCGCTGCTGCTGCTACTGCTGCTGCCGCTGCTGCTGCCGCTGCTGCTGCCGCTGCTGCTGCCGCTGCTGCTGCTGCTGCGGCAAGTGGGGATGACGTGTCCTGCAGGGTCGGGAACTGGTAGCCAGCGTGAGCCAACACCAGCAGCCACTGCTGCTTAAGGCGCACATCCTGCAGCAGACAGAACCACCGACATATGACAATGTGTTCATGCCCTGTGCAGATCTGTGCTTGATAAGCATTCAGGCCCTCTGCAGAACCGGCTGCCAAAACGGTGCAATGCACATACTGTCACGAGGAAGGTGCCTGGCATCTCAAACCAGCAGCACTGATGGGCCATCACCATAATCATGATGTAACCAATCAAACCATGGCAGCCGTCGCTGATGGCGCGGGTTGACCCCGCGCAAACGCAGCAGCAGCAGCAGCAGCCTGCGGCAGTTCATACCACTCTGTGGTACTACAACCCCTGTGCCTCACGCTCACATGCACGGCAAGGTATCCACGCTCATACATCTCAATCACGAGCTCCTCGAACCTGCCAGGCAGCGAAGCGCTGCTGCCCTGCCACTGCCGCAGAAACTTCCGCAGAACCGGATCAAAAAAACTCACTTGATTGTCTGCCACGTAGTTGTGTGGACTGCGCAGCTGGTCAGCCATGGACGGTGAAATCGCAACGCTGTTCCCACAGCAGCCGCCGTGAAATGTAGCTGTGCCAGATGTAGTTTACACCACCGAGGCTCTGTTCTACTACAAACCCTGTGCCTCAGCCTCACCTTTGCGCTAAGGTATCCATGCTCATACATCTCAATCACAAGATCCTCAAACCTGCCAGGCAGTGATGTGCTGCTGCCCTGCCACTGCCGCAGAAACTTCACCAGCTGCCCACTCTTGTAGTACAGATCCTCCTATGCCTGTGGCATATGGGGCCGCAGCATATGCATATGGGCTTAGAGGGTGGCCGCAGCATATGTGCTTTGAGAGTTGGCAGCATGTGCCGCACAGCTAGTAGACTGGATAACATGTACATGCAACAGATGTGTTCACATGTCTAAACTAATGGCATCAAACCGTTTCTGGAAGGCCTGTAGGTTGGCAGTAACTAGTGGGACTTCCAGCTAGCCTTGGTGCGATCTACCCTGCGCCCAACCGTTGCAACCAATTGGGCTCAGTGAGGCAAACCAAAAGCAAAACAGACAAACTCACTTGCATGTCTGTCAGGTAATTGTGTGGACTGCGTAGCTGGTCCACCATAAGAAGAAAAACGCAACGTTGTAACCAACATCCCACAGCAGCCGCTGTGAGATGTAGCTGCGCCAGATGTCGCTCACCCGCCCATGCACCTGCAGCAACGAGTAAACGACTTGTGGGGCAGGCTTGACTGCGCCCCCCTGTAGCAGCCGCAGCACTGGTGGAAGTGTTATGTCACATAGCAGTGCTGGCCTCAGCAGATCATCATAGAAACGGTTTCTACCGCTTGCCAGCTGGCTGCATGGCGCCCACAGTTCAGTTGGTTGCAATACTTATCAAGACCACTCACGATGGCATCGTTGCCACAGCAGCTGGTTGGTCAGCCATGCTCAGGCAGCTTGCAAGATGTGTCCCACACACTCTGCGTGGCGCATCTTGCTGTGACTCACCGAGACTGGAAGGAGCAGCGACCACAGTGCTAGTTGTAGGGCGAGTGTTGCCTGCATGCACATGCAACGCACAAGCTTGTTGACAAGATGCCCATAGCAATGCAACATATGCACAGACACATGTACAGGTGGGACTGCAAGCACTGCAAGAGACGTTCAACGCAGCTAAGTGGCACTGTCAAGGGCAGTTGCTGCGCATAATGACCGCAGTTGGACAAACTGACGCTGTTAGCCGCTGCTGCGGCTCCTCTGTATACTTCTGGCTGACAAAACATCTGCTGTGCTGCTCGTGGCACTTAGCTGAGACAACCATTGTCTTGCGGCAAGGTGAAACACAGTATCAGTGCAAATGCCACAGAATTTGCTGCAGCAACGGCCTGACAAACTGGTTGGCTAACCCGCAACGTGCCTCAGAAGCTGCTGTACTGTTGCCAACTCAAGCCGCCCTGCACAACGGCTTTTCATCCTGGCCATCTGTGGCTTGCTAAGCAACCAAGCCCAACATGCTGTTGCAGCTGCAACAGCACTCTTGCAACCTGCTCACATGTGCATTCCAAGGAGCAAGAGTCCCCTGCGGCAGCACCAGCGTCCTTTCACTGCTCGGATCGAAGTCAAAAGGCACACCGCGTGTGAGCCTGAAAATCCCGTCCACATCTGGATCATGATCTGCTAAGGCCTGCACTACCATCACACTACTCATGTCGCCAGGCAGCAGCGTCGCATCGCAAGGCTGCAGGATAAGCTGCAGGGGAAAGCCACGGGGCCAAGAGTGATGCATGCTGCGGTTGCCGTACGAGGGGCCGCCCATGTGTGGGTAAGGGTTGAAAGCTTAGCAGGCGCTGCTGTTCACTGCCACGTGATAGATCTGGCTTGCAGGAACGGCAGGCTGTACGCCTAGCTTGAGTATGTTGTCATCTTCAAAGTCCCTAATGGTGTGCGATGGCGTAAAGATAGCCCACGTTCTTGCGCCCAAAGTGCTTCCAAGGCAGCAGGTCGATGAAGCCTGCGTAGTCTGCTGTCAACTGCTGCTGTGCTGCCACATCCAGGAACACTAGGTTGAGGGCTGTTAGGTTGAAGGCAGCACCTCCTCTGTCTCCCACAATGACAACTGACCAACCACGGAGTGCCACAGCACACACGATTGCCAGAGAGGGTTCGAAGATGGTAGTGCACGCTGCCCACTTGCTGCCGCGGACACCAGCAGCTGCAGGAGATCTGCTGGCTTGCTGCCTTGCAGGAGGCATGGATGTGGCAATGCAGGAGCCAGTGAATGAACGCAGCTTGTTACCATGAAACAGAGTTCCTGATACTCCTGAGATGGTTTTGCTTGGCTTGGTCCAGCTTTTGACGTCTACGTGGCTGAACGTGAGCAGCTCTGCTGCATCAAAGATGAAGAATAGCAGAGCGCAGGCAGCTGCAACGCTGATCGCCAAGGCCAACATTGACCTGGATAGCTTTATGCTATTGATTACTGATGTGGCTCTCATGGTGGTGGCAGGTGTCAGCGTCTGCTGAATTTAGTGGGTTGCAGCAGAACCTGGCAGCATGAGTTCACAGGTCAAGTATGCATGCCCTGAAGTGATGACACCCAGACACCCTGTTGCATTGCATCAAGTCATCGCTTGCCATGTAGCAATATACTTTCATATACCCGCAATGACCGATAGGCATGCAGGCATATGTCTGGCCCAAACGCAGTCACTGATCACCGAGTGGGTGGAGTGTCTCGTGTCCAAGGTGGTGTAGCCGGCGAGAACACGAATGTAACAACCTGCTGTGAACTAAAGAACCACTAATCACCGAGAAAGACTTTCGTAACGAACATTAGCGAAATGTCAGCTTTTTCGAGGGGTCGCCGGGCTGCTGCTGTCGCCAGGAACACGAGCACACATCATCGAGGTTGCGAGCATGCATCTGCATGCATGCATGCATGCACTGGTAAACACATCATCCATGGGTGTGAGTGAAATGCGTCATTGCAGTTTAGGCGGGAAGCCTGACCGAATGACAGAACATCCAAGGTTCGCACATGACGACAGCAGGTCAAATCGAGAGTCCAGCTGAAGGCACTTCAACATCTTCCATAAACAGGGATTGCTATTGTTTCAGTTCCTTTGGGGTGTATCAACGTCTTGTCCACAACCTGCTCTTCTCCAATCTGCCTTTGTGGTACCTCGATAGCAATGATGATGCTGTACTTATCAAACTTCGTGTGATTTTACCTAGGTAAGCGGGCAAGCAGCTTGCCATCATGGGTTGTCAGCGGAGAGCGGCCTGTGGAACAGCAGGACTGATGCCTCGGCCCGCATACACACGATCACGATACCAGCGCCCATCAATAAACATCGAACAAGGAATAACAAACATCACGTGCGTGGCATGCACCGATGGGCGCGTATGCATCAACTGACACCTCGGCTGTATACTGCTGTGCTACTGCTGCTGTCCTGCAAGCAGCTTCTGCACCATCAGCGCCATGCACCCCACGCAAGGCACTTGGCAATGGAATCAAGGTCAAGGCCTACATCTGGACGCAAGCATGCTGCCTGCTGGCCACGTTTCAGCAGGCAGCACTCATCAACAGCAACAGCAGCAACAGCAACACCACAGCTTCCATCATGATGATGGCTATAAGCGGCTGCTTCTCGCGCAACAGTACCAAGAGGGCACTTGGTCACAACCACCAGAACAGCAGAAACAGCAGCAGAGGAAGAGGGCCCGCACATCACCTGACCAACAGCAGCTCGCAGCAACACCCTTTGCTGCTGCTTCTGCTGCTGCTGCGGCTCCTGCCATCAACCTTCCCCAGCAGCAGCAGCAGCAGCAGCAGCAGCACCCAGCACGCAAGCTCAGCAGCGCACGCACCACCAACACAGGTAGCAGCAGCAGTCGCAGGAACCCTACCATCATCAAACCAACAAAGTCAACAAACATCAGGCAGCTGAAGGGGTGGCTGGAGATTGCGGAAGGCAGCAGCAGCGCAACAAACTTGCTGATCCCGCTCAACAAGTGGGCCCAGCTTGCAGGAACAGATGACGTAAGGCAGCTGCTATCACGGGGGCCCGAGGTTTTGCTGATCTATTACAAATGGGCAAAAAGCAGCGGCAAGGTCAGCGGGCCTACGATCTACAGCTACATAAACAGGCTGCTGAGGATCCTGCAGTACACACAGGTGAAGCAGCTGCTGCAGGGCCGTGCCGTGCCAGGTGGCAGCAGCAGCAGCGGCAGGGGTGGTGACGGCAGCAGCGGCAGAGTGGCGGCAGCAGCAGCAGGGTGCACAGGCAGTTACAGCTATGCTGATCTAGTGAGGGTGCTAACGGAGTTCCAAGCAGAGATGAAAACGCCATCTCTTGCAAAGGAGCAGTCAGGTGGTAGGCCATCAAGCATGGCAGCAGCAGCAGCAGCAGCAGCAGCAGCAGCAGCAGCAGCAGCAGCAGCAGCAGACAACGACGTTGAGCAGGGGGTCTTCCAGCAGCAGCAGCAGCAGCCGCAGCAGCAGCGGCGACAGCAGCATGTAGGATATGAAGACTATGGCCGCAGTGCAGAGCACTGGGATGAAGCCGCAGCAGCCGCGCCAGCAGCAGCATCAAATGGCGCAGCTGCACATGTGCTGCTGTTGCTGGCAAAGACTGCGGCTGGTGCTGTTGCCTTGGTACCTCCTGCGCTGGAGACACCAGCAGCAGCAGCAGCAGCAGCAGCAGCAAACCCACCATCACATGCAAAGGCAGCGCAGGCTGCTGCAACGCTGCTTGCGGCAGCAGCAGCACCACAGCCACCTCCTGGCTTAGAGGACAACACAAACCCTGCGCTTTCAACAGCAGCAGCAGAGGCAGCCCACCTGCCAGCAACAGCAGGCTACAAAAGCTGCAGGTCCACAGCGGACACGGGGCTGCTGGCAGCAGCAGCATCGGCAGCTGGGTCAAGTATCAAGAGGCACAAAGCAGCAGCAGCAGCAGCAGCAGCTGTAGAGGCATCACGTATGGGCTCAGCATCATCAGCACCAGAAGCACTTGCAGCAGCAGCAGCAGGATTCATGCAGGAGGGTATGAGCCGCAAGCCTTCTAGCCAGAGCGCAGCAGCAGCAGCAGCGCCAGTGCAGAGGGTCTGGAGCCGTAAGGCAGCTAGCCAATGGGCAGCAGCAGAGGCAACAATCACACGCACAAAGGCACTGCTGGCCAATGACAAGCCAGCTGCTGCTGCTGCTGTTAGCGGCGGTGATAACGGTGCTGTTATGCTCGCTATGCATGACAGGCCTGCTACTGCTGCTGCTGCCGCTGCCGCTGCTGGTGGTGGTGGTGCAAGTGCCAGGGTTGATGCTGTGTTGGCTGCTGCTGCTCGGGGCAGCAGCGCTGCTGCAATGCAAGCGGGACGTTTTGGCACTCACTTTTTTGGAGGTGCTGCTGTTGGCCACAACCACCACCAGCAGCAGCAGCAGCAGGTGCAGGGGCAGCAGCATGTGCAGCAGCAGCAGCAGCATGTGCAGGGGCGGCAGCCGCAGGTGCGGCAGGGCCAGGTGCAAGTGCAGCAACAGCAGCACGTACAGCATCCGCATGTGCAGGGGCAGGTGCAGCAGCAGGGCCAGGTGCAAGTGAAGCAAACGCAGGAGGAGCTGCTGCCATCAATGTTATCTCTAGGGCAGCAGTGGGGTGGGCGCACTGTAGCAAGCATTGTGAATGCAGCAGATGATGGAGCCGCCGCAGCAGCAGCAGCAGGGCTGCTTTGTGAATACAGCAAGCTCAACCCAAGCAGTGTTGGTCACACTGCATCAGCCTTGGGTGAGCAAAAGCAGCAGGAGCAGCAGCAGCAGCAGCAGCAGCAAACGCGCACTCATGCTGGGCCATCTGCCGACCAGCAACTAATGCACGAGGCAACACAGCAGCAGCAGCAGCAGCATGATAAGCATCAGGGGTCCAGGGGCGCTGGCAGATTGACAGCTCCTTTGGAGCTGATGGCAGGGGATGATGCAGCAACAGCTGTGTGCTACGTCCAGCGGCAGCAGCAGCAGGGGAAGGCAGTGTTTCCTCCCTATGATTGTGGCACACAGGAGGCAAGGTACGGCCTAGATGCTTCTGCTGCAGCTGCAAAAAGCCGCTTGTGGCCCAATCAACAGCAGCAGCAGCAGCATGAGCCGCTGCCAGATGATCCCTTGCTGCAGCAGTTGCTGCCAGAACCACAGACAGATTCTGGCAGGACAATGCAGCAGCAGCAGCAGCAGTTGACCAACAGCGCTCTGCCACTGCAAACAGAAAAGCAGCAGCAGCGGCAGCAGGAGCACCAGCAACAGAACCCGCCACCATCACCACCACCACCTGCGCAGTCGACATGGAAGCAGCAGCATGCTGCTGCGCAGCAGAAGCTGCAGGAGCAGCAGCACCAGCAGCAGCAGCAGCAGCAGGCAGCCAGCATGCCACAGCAGGTGGCGCGCAAGCTACAGCAGCTACTGCAGCAGCAGCGGCAACCGCAGCAGCAGCAGCAGCAGCAGTTCAAGTTTTCATCAGCTGATTTGGCCCCATCACCACCACCACCACATACAGTCATTGAAAGAGGCGAAGAAGCATCACTGTTCCCATGCAAACCTAGCATCCGTGCTAGGTACGATGCACAGAAGATAACACACCAGCAAGAGCAAGAGGAGTGCTACCAGCAGCAGCAGCAGCAGCAGCAGCTGGTTTTGATGATGCTTCAGAGTCAGCAGCAGCAGCAGCAGCGGCGGCCACCAGCCGGGGTACAGCAGCAGCCGTACCTACTACCACAGCAGCAGCTGTTCCTGCTGCAACAGCAGCAGCAGCAGCAGCAGCAGCAGCAGCAGCAGTTGCTCCTGCTGCAACAGCAGCAGCAGCAGCAGCTGTTCATGCTGCAGCAGCAGCAGCAGCGACTGGCTGCTGCTCAGCAAGCACCAACTAACGGTGGAGATAACATGCCCAGGACGGCAGCCGGACAGCAGCAGCTGCAGCAGCCTGGTGCCCTGCCGCAGCAAGCTTCCGCTGTGGCTGGTACAGCAGCAGCAGCAGCAGCGAGCCGTTCAAACTGGGTTGCCGGGATGCAGCTGCAGCAGCAGCAGCATCATGATCAGGCTGCTGCCAGCTGGTTTGTTGGCAGCCCTGCAGGGCAGCTGCTGGCCTGGCAGGCTCAGCAGCAGCAGCAGCAGCAGCTTGGACAGCAGCCTCAGGCGACAGCTGGCGCACCAGCAGCTGAACCAGCAGAGCCAGTGGCAGCCAAGAAAGCTACCACTGCTGCTGCTGCTGCTGCTGTTGAAGCAAACCTAAGTTCTACTGCAGCTGCTGTAGAGCCAGCAGCTGCAGCTGCAGCTGACGATGTGCATGAAGCAGGAACAGCACATGAAGCAGGCACAGCTGTCAAATTTCAAGGTTCACCAGCAGCAGCGACGGTCTCAGCAGATGCAGTAGATCAAGACGAGACAGCAGCAGCACCCTCAAACAGTGCACTGCCTGGTGCAGCAGCAGCACCAACCGCATGTCGCCTATCTGGCTCAGCTTTGCCGGCAAGGCCAGCAGCAGCTGCAGAGGTAGCGTCAAAGGCAACAGCACTTGCTAACAAGGAAGCGGCTACACCCATGCTTGCAACAGCAACAGCAACAGGGGTGGCACAAGCGGCAGCACCAATGAGCCCAGTGTACTCAGGAGCGGCAGCAGCAGCAGCAGCAAACAAGGATGTGGCAACACCTACGCTTGCAACAGCAACAGGGGTAGCATACGCGGCAGCACCAGTGAGCTCAGCATACTCAGAAGCAGCAGCGACAGCGCCAGGGGAAGCACCAGTGCTGCCAAGAGGGCACTGCAGCACACCAGATGCCCTGCTGAAGCATGCTTGGACTGCTGCTAGGGCCTACTTCGTCAGCAGGAGGCAGCAGCAGCAAGATCATGCGCTGCTGACTGGGCAGCAGGGTGGAGAGTCATCTGCTGCTGCTGCTGCAGCAGCAGCGGCAGCAGCAGCGCTGAAGCAAGCAGCGGCAGCAGTGGCGGCTGGCCGCATGGCAGTTTCAACTCTCGCAGCAGCAGCAGCAGGGCCCCCAGGCAGGCAGCAGGTGGAGCCTAGTAGGCCTGGCATGTGAGGGCTGCGTGGTTGGACATTCGGTACCACATTACAACTTTTCAAATGCGCAGTGCGCATCAGAAGCAGCAACGTGACGTTTCCAACTGAGGCTCTGGCGTCCCTAGGGCCTGATGGAGTTGTGTTGTGCAGCTAGTGCCGCCTGCCAGGCACGGTGCCTCAGGCTGGACAGGCACGGCTGCAGCTGGCTTGGCATGTGTGGCAGCAGGCCTAAAGCCATCAACAGCTGCAGCAGACGATATGCATGAGGCAGCGACAGCACATGAAGCAAGGACAGCTGTCGCACACCAGGGTTCAGAAGCACTAGCAGCAGTGGTGACAGTCTCAGCAGATGCAGTAGATCAGGACGACACAGCAGCAGCACCCTCAGACAGGGCACCAGGAGCAGCAGCAGCGGCAGCAGCAGCAGCAGCGGCAGCAGCGGCAGCAGCGGCAGCAGCAGCAGCAGCAGCGAGCCGGGGAGCCCTGCCTCAGGCTAGCTCACAGTCTCTGCCAAGAGCACCAGCAGCAGCAGCAGCAGCAGCAGAGGTGGCGCCAACGGCAACAGCAGCTGCAGACAGGACAATGGGAGTGAATGCTGTAGTGTCTATGCCTGCTATTGCAACAAGGATAGCACAAGTGGCACTACCGGCGAGCCCAGGAGCCCTGAGAAGCGCACCAGGAGCAGCAGCAGCAACAGCAGGAGTTCTGACTAGCGCAGCTCTGCCAGGAGGACCAGCAGCAGCTGCAGGCGCAGCGCCATGGGCTACAGCAGCTGCAAACAAGGAGGTGACAACACCTACGCCTGCAAAAGCAACAGCAATCGGGACAGCATACGCGGTAGCACCGGTGAGCCGAGCATACTCAGAGGCAGCAGCTGCAGGCACGGCACCATGGGCAACCGCAGCTGCAAACAAGGGAGAGGCATTGCTTGCGCCTGCAACAGCAACAGCAACAGCACCCTCAATCAGGGCACTGCCTGGTGCAACAGCAGCAACCGCCGGAGCCCTGACTAGCTCACAGTCTCTGCCAGGAGGACCAGCAGCAGCAGGCGCAGAGCTGGTGCCAGCGGCAACAGCAGCTGCAGAGCTGGTGCCAGCGGCACTCAATGCCGTAGTGCCTCAGGCTGTTCTTGCAACAGCAACAAGTATAGCACAAGCGGCAACACCAGTGAGCTTAGCATACTCAGAAGCAGCAGCGGCAGCGCCAGGGGAATCCCCAGTGCTGCCAAGAGGACCCTGCCCTGCAGGCTGCAGCACACCAGATGCTTTGCTGAAGCATGCGTGGACTGCTGCTAGGGTATATTTCGGCGCCAGGCAACATACGGCCAGATGTATGTTCTGGCAGCTTCAACCGCCGCAGCGGCAGCAGCAGCAGGGCCCCCAGGCAGGCAGTAGCTGCTGCTGCAGTGCTGAAGCAAGCATCGGCAGCAGTGGCAGCTGGCCACATGGCAGCTTCAACTCCCACAGTGGCAGCAGCAGCAGCAGCAGCTGCAGGGCCCCCAAGCAGGCAGCAGGTGGAGCCTAGTTGGCCTGGCATGTGAGGGCTGCGTGGATGGATATAACGTTATTATTTCAAATGCGCAGTACGCACCAGAAGCAGGCAAGCCTGCTTGCGCGTGTGCTCCTCCTCCCTGTGTGAATCAGTACACAATTAGAGCTGGACATGGGTCTGGTTGGCTGCTGTTGTGTGAGGGCTGAGGTGCTGCTTTGCCATGATGGCCAGCGGCATACGGTGCACCCCTGCAGCCTGCAGTAGGACATTGAGGTGACCCCTGTAGCCTGCAGCCTGCAGGACGCAGACTGGGCGGCCAACATGTAACATTTGTGTTACCGTTTGTCACAGTTGCAGCAGCTGCAGCAGCTTCAGTGTGCATGCGTGCGGTGCTATGCGCTCGCTCATTTATATGACTATGCTGTGCAGCTAGTGCCGCAACCTTTCTCGCACCAAGACGCTGGAGGTGATGCTTCCATCAGTGAGGCTCTGGCCCCTGATGAATTTGTGTTGTGCAGCTAGTGGCGCCTCAGTGCTTGGGCAGGGAAGCTGGCTTGGCATGTTTGAATTTGAGGTGGCAGCAGGCCTAACGCGAAGATGTAGCAGCGGCAGCAGCAGCAGCAGGACAGCAGCAGCGAGTGAGGTGTTGCCACTGAATGTAATGACCACCAGGCTATGAACTACGTAGTAAGTAATCTCAGACAAGGATCCACTGGGGGGTGACGCCGCTGCACTGCATTGCCAGCTGGTTCAAATCCATGCTTGAAGACACTACAACAGTACTGTACTGCTTTGACCACGCTGTCAGTGATGCAAGGTAGTACATGACCGGGTTGTCAGATGCCGAGTAAAACATGATCTGAAGTGCATGATCCCCTTTGCAGTGGCTCCTGTGGTCTGACGAGTGAGTTTTCGGAGTCGTTCGTTGCAAAGCTCAGATGATCCATAGGCTTCACCTCAAAGTTGAGTTAGCGTACAACAAAAATACTGTGCTTGCTCTTTCTGCCTGTCGTTGGCTGGCTGAAGAGTGACACTCGCCTTGGACACCGTTGAAAACCACTAAACCTAAACTGCAGTCGAGGATAAATTAGACTGGCCTTGAAAGCGCAGATAGTATGTGAATGGTCAAACATCACTGATCTGACTGCCAATCAAGCATACATTTGACTGAAGTGAATTGTTTGAACACCCAATCGGCAAACTGGTCTCGGCGAACTGGCTGAACGACTCGGATAACTCCTTGATTCCCCACAGTTTCATCAGGGATCTGCACAGAAGCAGCTGCTTACGGTCAAGCTGGGCACGAGGTGACCTCTCTGCCCACAGCAATGGATAAGTTGTTCTGGGCGCTACAGCTTCGCCGGAATCCAGGCAGACCGACAGATTCTTCTCAATTTGAGGTACGTGAAGCGACCGAGATGCCTGCACAGTGCGCGCATCAGCCTGTAGCAAGCAATGCAGTGCTGCTGCTTCTGCTGGTGTCGCTTCCTGCCGTAGACCATTGTCCTCGCGTCACATTAGTAGCCGTAGACCATAAGTGTATGTTTAGCGCACGTGTGCTGGATCCGAGGGACTCTGTTGCGTACATGCGGTCAAATGTTCGAACAGTGCACCAGTACGAGTCCCCGCACAGCGCAGCTGACCCCGCTTTTGCGCGCAATCTTATTGATATTCCTCATGCTTTGTGTTGAACCTGCAGGATGACCGTGCCGCACAGGGTGAGTGGCAAGCTGGGCAGTAACCGCCGCGTTGACTGGGTTGTTGCACTGGCAGTGCGCACTGATGCTGGGCATCTGCTTCGTGCAACGCTTGTGTCGCAGCAGCTGAGCAATATCATGATGCGTGCTGAACCGCAGCTGCTTAGCTGACGCTGCTGCTGCCCCTGCTGTTGCTGCGCTTTGCAGGCGTGCTGATGGCCCACCCCCTGGCAGCAGCAGGCCTCAGCTGTGCGCTATCGCGCTGCGCCAGTGTCCCCTGGCTCGCTTCTGAGAGTAGCAAGGTGAGCACGGACTGCTGTGCTGTGATGGGCTGTATTCAAAGGAGCTTTCCAGTGCAGTCAGTAAGCTGCGCAACTGAAGTCCTGCAGATGCTGCACCTCCTGTTGCTGCCGCCCTGTCCTGCATACACTGGGAGACTGACACAGATACTGCAGTGCATGACACAGCAATGCTACCCATAGCCATAGCGGCAAGCTGGTTGCCTGTCCGCTTGCTGTGCCATGAATAATAACCCTGTGCTGCTGCCCCTGCTGCTGCTGCCCTGCAGATTGCTGCTGACGCTGCTGTCATGGCAGATGCTGCTGCTGCAGCAGCTGACCTTCCGGCATTGATGGACAACCTCTGGTGCTATGGCCCGGCCAGGAGAGAGGGCGCTGTAGTGAAGTTTGAAGACGTGATGAACTACAAGAGGTGCGGGCATGCTGCAGCCATCACCATCATTGTTGCATAGGAAGCTTCCCAGAAAGTATCAGCTACAGATAACAGCATGCCACATTTGGTCCAAGCCTTGGGATTAGACGGTCCAGATCTTGCTGCAGTTTGAGAGCCTGACAACCCAGGAGCATGCATCAGTGACCTGGACAGGATACCAAGAGTGTTCAGGACAAAGCTGAGTGGCGCAACAATGGCCAGTGGAGTGCGCTGTTGTGCCAGCGCTCACCAAATGCACTGTGCTGCCTATTTTCCTGACTACAGGCTAAAGAGGGCCGCCAACGGCAGTAAAAAGAATGACATCATCGACTTCGGGGCAGCGTGCGCCACATCAGACGCCGGCAGCTACAACATCATAGCTGCGGGCTACGGTGACGACATTGTGCGGATCTTTTCAACAAACGGCAAGGTGAGCTGCTGCTGCTACTGCTGCTGCTCTTGCTTTGTGCAGATTCCGCTGCACTTCATTATTTTGCAAGCCTGTTGCCACTGTTGCCACTTTATCAACACATGTGTCCCAAGGTATCGCATGCCTGATGCTGCTGAGCTAGATGATATGATAGGCAAGCTGCAGGCATGTACGCATGGTGAACGTTGCATTGCTGTCGCTACTGTTCCCTGCCAGGCACCAAATCTGTGTGCCTTACGCCATGTGGTGCTTGCCACTATCCCTCCACCTGCTGCTTCCTGCAGGTTGCTGCCACATGCGCCATGATATCTGTTGCTGTTTCCTGCCACAGTGCTTGGCTCACTCATCTGGTGCTTACCCAACATCCCTCCACCGGCTGCTTCCTGCAGGTGCACGCAATCTGCTGCTGTTTCCTGCCACGATAGCCCAGTCACTCATCTAGTGCTGCCATCATCTCTGCCGCCTGATGCTGCTTGCAGGTGATGCGTGAGATCCTTCGCACAGCGGATTGTGCCTGTATGGTGACATCAAGATGCACGCTGCGCCGCTGCTGATCCTTTTCACATCAAACCCGGAGGCGGCCTAAAGTCCTTTGGTGTTCTCCTCTGCTGCTGCCTGCAGATGGTGCTGGGATCCCAGCACAATGGACCATACCTGTACGGTGGCATTCAATGCATGCTGCTCCACTGCTGGTCCCTTTCACATAAAACTTGCCTCACGCCTTGCGGTGTTGACCTCTGCTGCTGCTGCTTGCAGGTGGTGCGCAAGTTCCCTCGCGTGATGGACTGCGACATCAAGAAGATCACCTGGCCCGCTGGTGGGGTGCAGGTGGTGGGCAACGCAGCAGCGGCTGCAGGCAACGCAGCAGCAACGGAGGTGAGCAGTCACTGCTGAGCATCCTTGGTGACAGCGTGTGGGCATTGGCGTCAACCGTCAAGGCAGGAAACCCTATTCGCCCTCTTTCACCGTGGTGCATTGCGCAAAATGCAAAGAACAGTTCAGTGTCAAAATATTGTACCTGTGATGGTCAAGTTTTCATGGGCGGCTGCAGCACACAGGTTGTGTCTGGCGATTCTGCCTCACACAACGTACCAGATGGCACCCACCCCTGCTACATTCAGTGTAGCGCAATGTGCCATGGAATGTGCTGATGACTTCAGTGCTGCCGCTCCAAGAGAGTCGACACACAAATGCATCATGGTGCCAGCTCTGCCGTGCTGTGCCTCGAATTCAACGCACTGATTTCTGCTGCTGCTGC
This sequence comes from Tetradesmus lagerheimii, assembly GCA_902809745.2. NCBI lineage: Eukaryota > Viridiplantae > Chlorophyta > Chlorophyceae > Sphaeropleales > Scenedesmaceae > Tetradesmus > Tetradesmus lagerheimii. The sequence continues at coordinate 39,948 of CADDIJ020002707.1, read as the reverse complement.
TGCTGCTGCTGCTGCTGCTGGTTCCTTGCAGGCCGCTGCTGACAATGCCCCGCCAACAGATGAGGCGCAGGAGACTGAGGCGCACACAGACAAGATGATCGACATGGTTCAGAAGGTGACCGTCATCGCCACGACCATCTCAATGCCGGCCGCTCAGCAGCAGGCAGTGAGGGGCCACGAAAGCCTGGGCAAGCACACCACAGATGACACATCAGCGGCTGCCCAGCTGGCAAACAAGGTTCAGGAGGTGACGGTCATCGCGACTGCCACGCAGCAGCAGGCAATGATGAGCTACGAAAGCCTGGGCAAGGCCACGCACATGCGCAGCCAGCTGGGCTGCCGTGTGAAGGAGTTACGCTTCTACGCAGCAGACCGCTTCAGCGTCAGTGTGGCCTACATCTACATTGCGGTCAACAAGCACAAGGTGAGCTGCTGCTGCCGCTGCTCTTTCTGTTCTGTTTTTTTCTGTCTATTCTTGCTTCTTGTCGCGTGTTGGACGGCAGAACATGCCCTGGGCTGCCGCGTGAAGGAGCTGCACTTCTACGCAGCAGGCCGCTTCAGCGTCAGTGTGGCCTACATTGAAATCGCGGTTGCTCAGCGCATGGTGAGCTGCTGCTGTGTGTGTTGTGCCGCAAGGCTTTTCTGTATTGCTTTTCGCGGGTTCGGCGGTAGAACATGCCAGGCAATCAGTTGCAGCCCTGGGCTACCATGCTGATGCTGCAGGCCCCCTTGGTGGCAAAGTAGTGCAGGTCCTCAATGCAGCGCGTGCAGGACGTGTTCCACTCGTGTGGAGCCCACACTAATGGTGAAGGCCCATGTAGGCTGATGTACGCCACACTAATGGTGAAGGCACCCTCCTTGGCAGTGCCAACAACGGGGCCTTCACCAATATTGTGGCGTGCATCGACGTGACGGTCAATAAGCGCATGGCGAGCTGCCTCTGCTTGTCTTCAAACCAATGCTTGTTCTTTCTTGGTCTTCTTTGCTTTAAGCCCGGAGGACATAAGCTCAGGCATTCTTGCCTGCTTCTGACTTGGTTTCTACTGCTGTTTCTGTCTTTCCTGCTTGTTTTTTGCATACCTGCTTCCTAAGCAGCTGCCGGGGCGGCAGAACATGCCAGGCAAGAAGCATACCAGGCGAGCACTTGCAGCCTCTTCACTGCACGTTCGCCACGGCTGCAGGACTGGCGACAATTTCAGTGCAGAACTTCAGATTTCTTTAACCGGCACTACTGCTGCTGCTGTTCAATAGCTTGAAACCTTTTGCATGTGCTGCTGCTGCCTGCAGGAGCTCACCACCGTGTGTGGTGCGCCGCACAGCTGCACTGCCTTTGCACTCCCTGGCTTACTGCTTGGTTCAACCAGCCATAGTTGCTCATACTATAAGACAAAGTTTGTCTTGAATACTTTACCACATACTGACCACAAATGCTGCTGCTGCTGCTGTCTGCAGGTGGCAGAGCCAACAGCTGCTGTGCCGCTGGTCGCAGAGCAAGAGGCTGCTGAGCTGCCAGTGGTCTACATTGCACCAGAGGGCCCAGTGGCTGAAGAAGAGGAGGTGCCTGTGGTTGCCCCGCAGCAGGAGGAGCAGGCTGCTGCTGCTGCTGCCGATGGAGAGGCGCCAGCCATGCAGGGCCGCAAGCGCACCTTTGCTGACGGAGATTACGAGGAGGACAACCTGCTGCCGCGCAAGAAGAAGCAGAAGTTGCCCACTGTGAGTTGCCGGGCGCCACTGCCAGTGTGGCTGCTGATTGGTGACGGTCTAGCACATGAACAAAGTCTTTTGTGTGAAGATTGACTCGATCACCATTTTTGCTGCTGCTGCTACTGCTGCTGGATCATCACCCTGTTCAGCACATTGCATCTCAGATGTAGAACATCATCATCTATTGCATGTGCTGCTGCTGCAGCTGCGTATGGGTGCTACACAGGACAGTTGCATGGCCTCTTCTGTGCAGGATGTTTAGTTCATTATCGTGTCTTCCCACTCATACACTTGCAGGATTCATTCGTGGACCTGTGCACCTCGTCAGCGCGGTTCATCTCTCACACGGTGCCCCGCTTGTGCCAACTTCTCATCACACATCCCACAGTCTCTAGACAACACAATCTACTGCCCACCTGACCACTGCCATTCCTGCTGCTGCTGCTGCTTGCAGGTGAGCCGCAAGCGTGACTCTGATGATGGAGAGGAGGCCTTTGCTGCTGCTGCTGCTGCTGCTGCTGGCGCTGGCGCTGAGGGGAGCACAAGCGATGATGGTGATGATGACAGTGTGCTGCGGTACGCAAAGAAGGCCAAGAAGCTGCAGGTGGGTCACTCGGGCAGGAGGGCTTCACTGCTGCTGCTGCTGCTGTTGCTGCTGGCACTGAGGGGAGCTCACTTGCTGAAGATGATGATGATAGGCTGCTGCGCCACACCAAGAAGGCCAAGAAGCTGCAGGTGAGTCACTTGGACTGGGAGGGCTTCACTGCTGCTGCTGCTGCTGGCGCTGACATCAGTACAAGCGATGATGACAGTGTGCTGCAGCACACCAAGATGGCCAAGAAAAGGCAGGTGAGTTGACAGGGATGCAGGCTTTACTGCTGCTGCTGATGTCAGCACAAGCAACGACAGGTCATGATGACAGGTGGCTGTCGCCTCACCTGCAGCCTCATGGCCTTCTTGGCGTGGTGACCCAGCACACAAAGAAAGCCAAGAAGCTGCAGGTGAGGCGGCAGAATGTGCAGGCCGATGTGGTTTCGAGTTGGTTTCAACTTAGCTCAGCACTGCTATGCGCTGCTGCTGCTGCTGCTGCTCCTGCCTGCATGTCATAGCCTGCGCTGTTACGCTGCGCCATGTACTAGCCAACGCATTCTGACAATCAACTCTTGCTGCTGCTGCCTGCAGGCTTCAGACGACTGGTGTGGTTACAAGTTGCTGTCTGATCAGCTCAGTTCTGCTGTGTGCTGCTGCTGCTGCTGCCTGCATGTTATAGCATGTGCTGCTACACTGCACCTTGCACTAGTGCAGGCTGCTGTGGGTGTTCCGAGTTGGTGTCAGATTTGCTCAGCACTGCTTTGCGCTGCTGCTGCTCGCTGCTCCTCCTGCCTGCATGTTACAGCCTGCGTTGTTACGCTGCGTCTTGCACTATTTGACGCATACTGACAATCAAATCTGGTTGCTGCCGCCGCAGGCAGACGACTGCTGTGGTTACAAGTTGGTGCCAAATATCCTCTGTTCTGCTGTGTGCTGCTGCTGCTGCTGCTGCTGCTCCAGCCTGCCTGCATGCCATAACACATGCGCTGCCACACATTGCGCCTTTGTAGCATGTGTAACAATGTTGTTATCATAGCACACTTTCACTAACTGTTACTGTGCTGCTGTTGCTGCTGCTGCTGCTGCTGCAGGACGAGTATGATGACGAGCAGCAGGCAGGTGCAGCAGGAGAGGCAGCAGAAGCGCCAGCAGGTGGCCAGGCTGAGGCAGAGACTGAACCAGAGCTGGTACCAGGGTCTGAGGAGGAGCAGGAGGAGGGCAGCAGCTGCAACGACCACTGCGGCAGCAGCAACTACCCTGAACGGTGCCTGGCTGCTGAGGCCAAAGTGCAGGTGTGCAGCAGCATGGCCAGCGCATGCCATGCAGCTTGCAAACACTTCTGCGTAGGTGCACAGAATGATATGGTGCCTGCTTACAAATGGCATTGCATCTTCTCCCTGACTTCATATCCATCCACCCACCGGGGAGGCGGTAAGTAGAATGATTCTTCTCTCTGTTTTTGATGCCACCAACTGAATGTAGACAACCCAGCGGTCAGTGACTGTTGATGTTGTAGGCCGTTGCAGCTAATGCCATGCTGCTGCCAAACATCAAACATGCCTATATGACTGTTGCTAGCGGTTTGACACCTGTGCTGCTGCTGCTGCTGCTGTAGGAGCTGAGTGGAGAGCTGGTCAAGGTGTTTGACGACGTCATGTACCAGAAGTCCAAGAAGCAGCAGCTGAAGAAGGACATTCGGGGGCTGGCGTCAAACCTCAAGAAGCAGCAGTGCAACACGCAGGTAGGGTGGTGTTCAGACCCTCTGGTGTGCATGCTCATGCTGGTGTTATATGCCTGCTGTCACAGCTATGGTCCATGGGGGATGTGAGTTTGTGCTTGACTCAAGTGTTCATTGAACGGCTGTTGCTGCCAGAGCATGGTGTTGAGCGTAACAAACAAGAGTAACCGCTGTCAGGCGTGGTGTGTTGAACTCAGCTCACTACTGCACTGAACGTAACTGTTACAATCTGGTATCATTTACCACTGCTGCTGCAGCTGCTGAAGGCTCAGCTGAAGCAGGCGTATGATGATATCGATCACCTGGCCAAAGACAGGAACAGCCTGGAGTGGCAGGTGGCAGACCTCAAGCAGGAGCTGAAGGTAGACCGCAATAACTACATACTTTTCTGTCATTGTGTTACTGTTACTTTGTTCGTACAGATCGTTGTATGTTACTTCTGAATCTTCTCCTGCAGCCGCCACGTATTGGTTTTGTGGTCGCTCACCTCTGTTCTGTGGGGCATCCAATGGCAGTCAATGTGGTTGTGTCTGCTCGTGAGCTTGCTGGGGAACATCTGAACCGTTGCGGTGGGACTCCAAGCTTTGGTACCTGCTGCATGCACACGGCGCAGGGAAGTGTGTACTAGAAGGTTTTGTACTAGCACTCATACAACACTTCACAGGCTGCATGTGTGCCACCGCTGTCACCGCTGGCAGACAAATATGGGGCATGGACACCGGGAACAACATGGCGCCGCGTTGGAGGTTCACAGCCTGTGTTATGGCATAACTATGTTATACGCCGCACATGGCATGTGATGCTGACCTACCGGCGCATGCTGCCTAGTAGCCATGAGATCTGCCTGCTATGCTGATTTCAACGCCGCTGAAGGTACCTGCAGCCTGGCTGGCTACCAAGTCAGCTGTCGAACCTTGCTGTGACATCTGTGTCTGTAACACTGCCATTCCTCTGCCGTTATTGCTGCTGCAGGATCTGCAGTCAAAGCTGGCCGAGCGAGATACCAACAACAAGGCCAGCAAGACCAAGCAGGACGTCACCAACAAAGCCAGTGATTCACCCAGCAGCAGGCCGTGCAGCAGCAGGCGCTTCACAGTATGGGGAGTGACAAAAGCAGCAGCAGCAGTGGGAGTCACAGCAGCCTGCGCCTGCCTGAGGATCAGCCGTATGAGGAGCTGATTTCACATCCCACGAGGTTCAATGACTTGAGTGCTGCTGCTGCCAGTACTGTATGATACGGGATTCAGTAGAAAAATACCAAATTACCGGTGGTTCCAACACCAACTTACCGAATGCCCATAATTTGCCTGCTGCTACCAGAAACCACCAACGGTTGGTGGTTTCTGGTAGCAGCAGGCAAATTATGGGCATTCAGTAAGTTGGTGTTGGAACCACCGGTAATTTGGTATTTTTCTACTGAATCCCGTATCATACAGTACTGGCAGCAGCAGCACTCAAGTCATTGAACCTCGTGGGATGTGAAATCAGCTCCTCATACGGCTGATCCTCAGGCAGGCGCAGGCTGCGTTGGTGGTTTCGGGTAGCAGCAGGCAAGTTATGGGCACCCAACTGGCTCAATTGCTGATTCGGCGCGGTTTGTGCTTTTGGGTATGTGGCCTGGGTGCAGACATGGCGCATGCTTGCATCTGCTTGCATACGGCTGCCAACCTCTCGGACAGTGTTGGCGGCTGGCCGGGTGCTCTGCATAGGCGTGCTGGAAGTAGTGACGGCGTGGCAGTGAGCCACTTGCATGCGTGCTGAGGAGTTTTAGTTAGCAGGTCAGCAGGGGTATGCTGTTTAGGTTTCAGGACAGGCACTGCCAGCGTGGCAGTGAGCCATCGTACAGTGCATGCGTGCTGGGGGGTGTTGGTTGGTAAAGTTGGTGTGTTGATCTGCACAGATTGCTCGATGGGCAGTGACAGCGTGGCAGTGAGCCACTTGCATGCGTGCTGGGGGTGCTTGGATTTGATGGAGAAGAACTGCGTAGGTTGTTTGATGGCCCATCTGGCAGTGACAGTGTGGCAGGTGTTGGTTGGTAGGTTTGGTGCGGTTGGACTGCGTAGGCTGCTGGTTAGGCAGTGATAGCATGGCAGTGAGCCACTTGCATGCATGCTGGCAGGTGTTGGTTAGTAGGTGAGAACTGTGTAGGACGTTCAATGGGCAGCGACACCGTGGCAGTGAGCCACATGCATGCGTGGTGGATGCTTGTGATTGATATGTTTGGTGGGGGTAGCAATATGGTATGGTCATGGCGCCGTCCACAGTGCTGGTGGGTAGCGCTGGACTTGCTGTTAGATGTAGCATCCTGCACTTGTGTAGCGAGGTAGACTGCTTGGTATTGGGGACTCTCTAGGTGCTGTGTGGTTGTGTCTGTCGGTTTAGGTGTGTGTTTGTGTCTGTCAGTTTGGCTTTACAGCCAAAGCAGCAGACAGCAGACACATGTGTGTGGGCTTCATGCCTGTATGGGTGCATCTGTCTCCGTCTTAGTCCTGGCATGACTTACGTGGGGGTGGCTGGCTGTCGCGCTGTTGTAACAGGTCCTAAGCAGACACGCATCTTGATGAGCAAGGATTGATTATTGGCTGGGCCCGTTAGGGTGCCCTATAGCGGTCAGCTTTGCGGAAGTCGAATGGGTACTGCTCGTGTTTTGAGCGAATCAGCACATGTCTCGCACGCTGAATTACGCAGGTCATGCCGGTGGTCCAAAGCGCAATCTGCGTTTGCCGTGGCAACGCTTCTGCGGCAAGCACCAGCATACATCTATGTCACACAAATACCACTTTTCCTGTAGAGGACGAATTTGGCCAAAAAAAGTCGGTCGTGCAGAATTGGGTTTTGTCGATTTCAAGGCGCTGCAACTCTTGTCCTTGAACCTGTGCTGCTTCCTCAGACTGCCATGCTGATATTTGGCTGCCTGATTGTGTCTACCCCACTGTGCGGCTGCAGGCCTGGGCCTGCAGACACCCCACAGCACTGCGCCACACTAGACACCAGATGCTGCTGCTGCTGCTGCCTTACACTACCATGCTGCTATCTGTCTGCATCCTCATTGCTGTGTGCCTGCAGGCCAGGCCCCGCAGACACCCCACAACATTGCGCCGCACTAGACACCAGATGCTGCTGCTGCTGCCTTACCCTGCCATGCTGCTATCTGCCTACATCCTCATTGCTGTGTGCCTGCAGGCGTGGCCCTGCAGACACCCCACAGCACTGCGCCGCACTGCTGCACCTGCTCAGTGCAGCACACATCACACCGCTTACCCAACAACAGTGCACACTCGCAGTGCTCACTCGGATCATAGCACAGCAAAGCATAGACGCTTGCAAGCTAAAGCAGCAGCAGCAGCAGGCGAAGACGCAGATGAAAACGGGTGGTCAGAGCAGTAGTGCTGCAGGGGATGCAGCCAGTGGCTGTAGCAGCACCCCGGCTGCTGCTGCAGGAGCAAGCAAGCCAGCAGCCACACTGTCAGCTGCTGAGTTGCTGCTTCAGCTGCAGCAGCAGCTACACATAAGCACAGCAGCAGCATCTAGATCGTCAACATCACCATCATCAGCATCATCAGCAGCAGCAGCAGCGGCAACAGCAGCAGCAGCACCAGCTAGCTGTGGCAGTGCAGACCCTGCAGCATCCCGCGTGTTCCTCCCCACACAGGTGGCTGCTGCTGTGGCAGCAGAGATGGCAAGCTGCGCAGCAGCCAGCGACAGCAGCAGCAGCGCGCTGGCGCAGCAGCTGCAGCGCTGCCTGTCCAGCATGGCCAGCAGACAGCTGCATGAGCTGGAAATGAGGGGCAGCAGGTGAGCGTGCTGTGTGTTTGTGCTGCAAGCTGTGCTTCATGTTTGCTGTTTTACAACACACTGTGAATATTTATACCAGTGCGTGCGCCAGGGGCAGCAGGTGAGCGTGCTGTGAGTGGCTGGTGCGTTGTGGTGCAACATGTTTGAGCACTGTGAAGTAACGTTCCACGCGGGTGCATACGCCACCCCCTGCAGCACTGCATGCTTTGTGTGTGTAGAGTCCTGCAAGCGCCCAAGTACCACAGTACTGTCGCGCAACACAGTAGACATTACTTCCACTAGACTCTACTCACCATTGCCCGACCTACAGTGCGCCATATTGTTGTGTTCTCCTGCTGCAATCATTGCTGCTGCGCCTGCTGTTGCAGCCTGGGCCTGCCAGCAGCATTAATCACCAAGCAGCAGGTGCATCTGCAGGCACTGCTAGCAGACCTGCTGCTGCCTCTGCACACGGCGGCAGCAGCAGCAGCAACATTTCCAGTCGACAGCAGCGCCTTTCAACAGCAGCAGCAGCAGCAGATGCACCAGGTACAGCTGTCAGTGCTGTCCAAGGTTCAAGGCTTTGTGCAGGCTGTAGCAGCCGCACGGCATGAACAAGAGCAGCAGCAGCTGGCAGGTATGACGCAAAAACTGTCCAAGCTGCACGCAACGCTGCAGCAGCTAGATGAACAGCCGGAAACTGCTTTTGCTGATGATCATAGGCCTGCAGCATTTGCGGCAGGAGCAGCAAGCGGGGTCTGCAGCTGTGGTGCCCATGTGAGTAGCAGTAGCAGTGGCAGCAGCGACCACCGCAGCAACACTGGCAACGCTGCTGCGCTACGTGCTGCGCTTGTGGATCCTCCTGATGCTGCAGAGCTAATCGGCATAGATAGCATGAAGCTGCTGCTTGAGCTCAAAGCAACGCAGCAGCAGCAGCAGCAGGGTCAGGAACAGCAGCAGCAAGTGCAGCATCTCATGCAGGAAAGCGTGCAGGGTTTGCAACATAAGCAGGAGCTGCTGCTCTGCCGTGGGTTTGAATCGCTAGTGCCTGAGCGATGTAGGCTGGAGTACTGGAGGATCTGTGTAGATGCACAAAGACAGCAGCCCAGCAAGATCGATTCCTGCAAGCAGCTGCAGGAAACCTGCCAGCTGTCCAGCTGCCAGCTGTCCTGGGAGCGCCTGCAGCTTAGAGAGCTGCTGGAGCAGCATGCCGGGCTTGCAGGAAAGGAGGCCGAGCAGCTGGCGGCGGTTTCCTGCAAGCTGAGTCAGCAGCTGCTGGCGCTGGAGGCATGCAGCGCTGCTGCTGCCGGCTGCAAGCCAGTTGTCCTGCGGCGTAGCTTGGTTAGATGCAATGAGGCTCCCACACTGCAGCGGCATGAAATCTCAAAAGCCACAGATGACCCTGTTGCAGAGGATACTGCAGCAATGGTTGCACGCGGCGTTGCAGATGGTCAGTGGTATAACGAGATCAGCAGGACAAGCACATACGAGCTGCTGCCAGGAATGCGCAGCCAGTGCGTTGCAGCTGCTGCTGGCAAGCCTAGTGGGTTAGCTGAATGTGCGTTGGCAGCGGGGCGGGCAGGGCCTATTGCAGCATATGGGCTGGCTGTAAGGCTTGTCAGGGAAGCACTGGGCAAGCTACCTACCTTGGAGCAGGCCCTGCAGCAGCAGCAGCAGCAGCAGGGCTGTGTGGCTGATGGCAGCGATGATGAGGGTGATGAGTATGCCCCAGAGCAGCTGGCAGCGCGTGGCTTGCTGCGGAGTGTGCTGCTGCCGCGGCTGCAGCTGCTGCGGCGGCTGCAGCACCATGTGCAGCAGCTGCTAGCGGCAGCAGAGTCGTACAGCACACCATCTGCAAGTGATGGATTGGACAGCAGCTTTGCAGTCTGCAGCGCAGATGTGTTTGGTGCTCCTGATGCAGCGCACTTGCTGCGGCAGGACTTTCAGCAGCAGGAGAGCCTGCAGCAGCTGCTGCTGCTTGCTGCTGGTGTGCAAACAACAGCAGGTGCAGCAGCAGCAGTTGGGGGTAGGCGCAACAGGGCGCATGGCGTTATCTGGCGGTCGCTACTGCCAGCAGCTGACAGCACCGCGGCAAGCACAAGCAGAGGCAGCAGCAGCAATGGCATTGCAGATCACCCCACCCAGGAGCAGCGCTCTCACAACATCAGTAACACCAGTAGCAGCATCACTGCTGAAGCTACAGCAGCAGCCATAACACAGCAGCTGCGCAGCATGTGTGCTGCACACCAGGGGCTGCTAGCAGCAGTACAGGAAAGCAGCGACGGCTTTGGCCTTGGATGCTCCTTACACCCCACGCAGTGCCCCGCTGGTGGCCAGAAGTGGCTTGCTGCTGCTGCAGCGCTGCAACACACTTGGCAGCAGCAGGTTGAGGCTCTGCTGCATCCTCTGCTTGGGCCAGGTAGCTCATCACAGCAGCAGCAGCAGCTGGGTGCAGGGATCTCTGTGTCTGGAAACGTGCACAGCTCAGCACCTAAGCTGCTGGCAGGGCTTGAAGCAGCGTTATGTTGCTGGGTTGGCCAGCTACTGCAGGCCGGATCGGCACTGCAGGCAGCAGATGCAGAGGCACGGCAGCATGAGCTGATCCACCGGCAGCTGTTGGATAAGTTTAACACCCTCGCGCTTGCGGCAGTAGTGGCAGCCACGCCTCCAGGTGGCACATTGAGCACTGCCAAGTTTCAGCAGGCCATGGGGCAGCATTCAAAGATCGCACAGCAGGCCCGCGAGGCTGGAGAGGAGGGTGAGCAACTTGCGAAGCAACTGAAGGAAAGCAGACAGGCGTGGCAAGGTGCAGTAGAGGCTGTTCAGATGTTTGGGGACGCAACGCTGCAGCTGCTGGTACTGCTGCAGCGAGACCTGGCACTAGATGTACTGCTGATCAAGCTTCAGCAGCAGCAGCAGCAGCAGCAGGGTGAGCAGGAGTCGTCTACACAGCGCAGGCTGGCTCAGCTAGTTCAACAAGTTGCTGAGCAACGCATCAGCAAACTGGTACGGCTGTGTGTGCCAGGGCTGCAGCTGCTGTGGCAGCTGTCGCCGCTGCTGCTAAGCATTGGGTCAATGCAGCAGCCAGCTGCAGAGACCGCAGCTGAGCAGCTAGTGATGGAAGCGTTGCAGTTTGGCAGCAGCAGTGGCAGATCGCCAGGACTAGCGACACCAGCCAGCACTGCAGCAGCAGGAGCGCGTGCAGCAGCAGCAGCAGATGAGGATGCATGTCAAGCTTCCGCACAATTGACAGTCTTAACGGACAGTGCACTAGCAAGCCCTCAGCTACTGCAGCTAGCAGAGTGCTTTGCAGTCGAAGACAGCATGCTCCGTGCAGCAGCAGCAGCACTGGGTGCGGTAGGCTCCATGATGAACGACAGCAGCGACACCAACGCAACTGCTGCACTAGGCTTCAACCCGCTGTTGATAGAGATTCTAACGGCAGCAAACCCAGCACGTGAGGTGTTAGTACAGTCAGCCGCAGGTGAAGGCCAGATTTCGGCTGATGGCGGCAGAGTGGCAGGTTTGCTGTTGGTGCGGTGTACAGGCGAGCGGGTAGGGCTGTTGGTTGAGAAGCATGCCGAGCAGCGGCAGCAGCTGCTGCGTCAGGCTAGGCAGCTGACAGAAGAGCAGCAGCAGCAGATGGCTACGCTGCTGCGCTGCCTTGGTGGCAGCAGCAGCAGCGGAGCGAAGCTTGCGGCTGCTGCTGCTGATGATGATGGTGATGACTCAGCAAGGATGAGGCTGCAGCAGCTGCTGATATTGCAGAAGCTCACCACCTCTGCTGCTGCAGCAGCAGCCAACGGCAGCACCGCAGAGCAAGCCACGACAGCGGCTGTCTCTGCACTGCCAGCAGACGCAGCAGTGCTGTTGGCAGATGCTGCAAAGCATGCAGCAGTACACCACCGCGCTCGTACTGCTCTGTGGCAGTTCGTGAATGCAGTGAAGCCTTCTGCAGCTAGGGCTGTCTGGTCGAGGCAGCTGCCTGAAATATGCCGCAGCCAGGTGAACCTAGAGGGAGCAGTACTGCAGTGGCCGCCTGCTGCTGTTGCTGCAGCTGCAGCGGGGCTGCAGCAGTCACAGCAGCAAGGCAGCAGGAGGGGGCTCTATGGAAGCGGCAGGTCAAGCAGCAGTGGTGGTGGTGGCAGCAATGACAGCAAGAGAGAGCCTAATGCAGCAGCAGCAGGAGGAGCTGCTGCTTGCTGTATCTGCGGCAAAGATGGCAGCTCCTTCAATGCTTATGTACTGCCGACCTCATTGCAACATGCAGCAGCAGCACACCAGCAGCTAAGCAGCCGGCAGTCAGACTCGAAGCAGGCAGCAATTGCAGCAGACAGCGGCTGCCAGATGCTTTTAAGTGCTGTGTGCGGTGCGGCTGGGTGTGTGTCTGCGGTGCTTGCTGCTTTGGCTGCATCCGGGCCTCCGCTGTTGCACAGCGAAGAGATCATACCGCAGGGCTGTTGGCAGGCTATGCTGCAGCTGGTGAGGACAGATCTGCTGCAGTTCAACCCTGGCATGAGGTGAGATGTTATTGTTATGTTACGTTTCTTGGTTTGAATTGGTTACATGCTCTCGCATGGTTCAGCAGCAGGTGTGCTATAGTTTGCTCCACATGTTATCATGTCATTTTTTGTTGGTGTGTCTGTTTGTTGCGGGCTGGCAGCAGGGCTGGACAATTCTGTTCTGTTGTTTGGTGCAGTGACGCATAAGCGCGCAGATTGGCAAATGCTGTCATTACACATGCACTCAGCACTTGAAGCTTCTGTTGCTGCGCGCTGATAGGCTGCTGTATGTTACTGCCGCTGCTGCTGGACAATGCTTTGCCTACTGGTATGCAGGCTGCTGGTGTGCGATGCTGAGCAACTGGCAACAGAGCTCCCTGAGAACGAAGGGGCTGCAGCAGCACTGCCAGCATGGCAGCAGTACGCGAGGGCGCTGCAGGTGTCCTTCGCACGGGTGAGTAGCAGCAGCTGCTTCAACAATGAGTGTTGGTGTGTTGCCCAAAAACATGTGCCCCCTTGTGCCCCTTGCCTGCAGCTAGAAGAGGGTATGGAGTAGAGAGTTGGTTTATTCTTGCGAGGAGAAAGAGTGTCCATGTTGAAGGTATTGTTTGAGCTCAAACAGCTATACGCGCACGTGTGGCAGATGAACTTCGCGTCCTGACAGGATTGACTCCCTGGTGTGTTGCCAGCAGCATGCGTACACCGCTGCTCACTGCCGCCCTGCTGCTGCTGCTGCTGAATTTTAATCCCTCGCAGTCTGGCAGTCTAGCTGGCCTAGTCAGGCGGCTGCTGCTGCTTGAGGCAGTCGGCCATGCAGACAGCAGCAGCCTCATCTCCGCGCTGCTGTCGCCGGGCATGCGGCAAGCATGGCATGACCAGCAGCAGCTCAATTTAGCACAGCTAGATGGAATGCAGATATGTCCCAGCAGCAGCAGCAGCAGTGGTGGTGATGTGGAAGAAGATGAGTCTGCTTCGACAGATGGGGCTGCTGCTGCTGCTGCTGGTGGACGTTGGGTAATGCATGATAAGATCAACTTCCTGCTGATGCAATCTTTCATAGACAGCATCAGAAGCACGCCCACAGCGTCTGGCAGCACACCAGCAAGCTCCTACTGCAGCAACAAGCACAGCAACATACGCAACTTCAAGCATGCTGCTGCGGGTGCAGCAGTAGCAGCAGCAGATGATGATGATGATGATGATGATGATGATGATGGATTGGTTTTACGCATGACGCATGATACTTAATTTTTACGATGATGATGGCGGATGATGTATTTGCGATATTTAATGATGTGATGTGACAGATGTGATGATGATGATGATATTATTTACGATGATGATGTATTTACAATGATAATGATGATGATGATGATGATGATGATGATGATGATGATGATGATGATGATGATGATGAAGATGTGGAGCTGCTGCAGCAGGCATTACAGGACAGCCATTTGAAGCAGCACATTCAGAGCTGCTTAGGGCCTCGTTGCTGCGCTGCGCTGACGTGCTGGGTGCTGCTGTGGCACTGCTGCATGGAGGAGGCTGGGGGAGACTACGCCTGCGCAGCAACGCGGTGAGCTGTGGTGACTAGTTGCTGGCTGGCTCACGGTTAGTGATGCACCATCATGTTACAGATGCGGAGCAACGCGGTGAGCTGCAAGGACATACTGCTGGCTTGTGGGGTTGTGCATTGTATGCAGCATCTGTGAAGTGTGCTGTTGCAGCTGCTTGCCGACTATACTTTAGTGTTGTGTGTGCCACGGTCATCAATGCATCATACGGTGCATTGCTGCATTACAGCGTAGGAGATTGAATGCTGCTGTTATAAGCGGCAGATGCTAGCGTCGTTATGGGCAGTACACCGACCGAGCTTCCGCTGCTCCTGTGCCTGCACGCTGCCTGCAGTGCTGCTGCTGCTGAGTCAGCCAGTGACCGGCTGGGCCCGCAGCTGCTGCAGCACATTCGGCTGCCAACATGGCACACCATACTGCCACCACCAGCAGCAGCACCAGCAGGCAACATATGCACACTCGACCCATTTGCCGCATCATCTGCAGTGTCTGCTGATGATTTTGTTGGCAGTCACCAGCCTGGCCCTGGCTGCCTGTGGTGGTGCAGCAGCAGCAGCACATGTCAGCACAGCAGCCAGCAGTGGAGTGAGGCAGTTGACGCTGCAGCAGCAGCGCCCTTTGCAACGCATGAGGCTGCTGGGGTGTGCCGCAGATCCAGCAACGACGCCCCTGGCAGGAACAGCAGCAGGAGCGGCAGGAGTTCAGCTCAGCATACCTTGTGTGACTACTGCAGCTGCCCAGCAGGAGCTGCTGCAGCAGTGAGGACAGCACACAGCAGGAGCCGTCAGGACCAACAGCAGCAGCAGCAGCAGCATGATGCCAGGTTGCAGTGGTGCAGCAGCTGCGGAGTGGCTCATTGGTGCAGCAGGTGTGCAATTCAGCACAGCAGCACCCACAGCGCAGAGGCCTGCAGGTGAGCTTCTTTTTTCTAGTCGGGATGTACAATTGTCATGTAGAGGAGCAAGCATGAGAGGGGAAGAAGTCTGTGAAATGTTAATGCTTTGATAGAGGTGTGCCAGCGCCTCAGCGCTCTCTGCTGTTGAACCGTGCAAGTGCGCAGCATGCTCACATCAACCTGAGCCCAAGCCTAGCTGGCCTTGCCCTTGCTCGACCTGCTGCATCATGTGCCTGCAGGCGTCTGCAGCAACTGTGCCAGCCTGGCGGTGCTGACAGGGACTGGGGCAGCCTGACAGCGCTGCCCCTACAGCAGCATCAGCGAGTTGGACGTGCTGCAGGGCTGAGCAGAAGTAGGTTGCTGGGCTGATGCAGGATCTCATCATCGTCATCATCGTGTTACCAATCATAGCAGAGCCGCCATTGACCCGACGTCCCACCGGAGCAGAAGGAGCCTTTTGGTGTATCAGCCGCCGAGCCTTTCTTGAAGCATTACAAAATCACAGCAGCAGCAGCATAAGCTAGCAGGGATCATGCAAGCAAGTTACTAGGTCTCAACAGCAGCTGTAGCAGCTGAGTAAACCTGCTGCGGCACTGAGCAGCAGTAGGCTTCGTGGCTGGATTACTCAATGATTGAGCCAGCCTCAGGCTGGTGGTGCTGGCCAGGGCAGCAGCAGCAGCAGCAGGAGGGTGTGGACGCGGTGCTGAGCAGAAGCAGGCTGAGGCATTTCGCGTGCTGGGACATGTGCTGTGTAGTGTGAGCAGCACGCCGTTGCAGTACAGTGCTAGCAGGATCTTTACAGGGTTGGCCACTGGCCCTATCTAGATACTTTGGTAAATGGTGAAGCCCGCTACTGCAGCTCTTGGGGTACATTCCGGTCCCACAGTCAACTTGAAGCTTTGGCGGCGTTGTCTGCTGCGCTTGCGACTTGCTTGGCATCTGACCCGGCCATCACTGGATGATCTGCTCATCAGGATGCATGTAACGTATCTGCTTTAGAGCCCATTGATTTGTGGTTGTACACCAGCGCTTCAGCGAGATGGGTCTGAGTGGAGGCACGTGCAACCCAGCGGAGACACGTGCACCCCCTGGCTCAGCCTGGCATCCTGCAAGGGTTTAAGGTCTGGGAATCTTGAAGATTTACTAGAACAGCACGTCACATCAAAGTAACGACAGTGAAGCAAGAGCAAGCAAGCACGTCTGTATTTATCCTTATCACGCACAGAAGCCTGGTGCATCACGCAGCACCCATGTGTGACCCTGCTGGCCACGCCGTCACGGTATGATACTGAGTATGAAACTTTCATTCAGGCTTGCAGCCCCATACAAGTGGCATGAAGCCTTCGTCAAGACGTCCCACAACACTGTGCCAAATCACCAGGATAACTTGTGCTCACCGATATCCGTTTTCCATGTATGTCATGCAGGCCCTGCGGCGCCTGCTACTATGCCCAGTCAAATCCACATCAGCACCAACCGGTGCAGCCGCCTGCAGACGGCAGCTGCAGCCCAGTTATTGACATCACTGCAGTGCACACCAATAAATCTTATATAAGCTTGTGTCACCGTGATATGTGCATCAAGACATATATATCTATCACCAAAAGACACCGTACTGACAAAAACGAGATGCACTTGTATACAGCAGATGATTGTGCAAACCCTCTTCTACAGCTTGCTGGGCTTAGACCCTGGCAGTTCAACCAGCGTCAGTTGTTCGCTGACACAGCAGCACATGTCCAGAAAATCAGCCCAGTCCTGCACACAGCACTGGCCACATCATCAGCTGCGCTGTTGCTGACAGCTGCCTGCTGTCAACACGACACATCTAACCAAACTTCCAGTGCTGTAACCCTCAGCCTCTTTCTACACAGAACTGACGCCTGCTGCCACATTTGAACTGACCAAACTCCAAACTCCGATCTTGTCAGCCGCTGCACGGAGCACCATCAGCGCGGCCCAGCCACTGGCTTCAGCCCGGCAGCCTAGTTCTGCTTGGATTTGCAGCAGTGCGGTTGCCTGCCTTCCTGCTGTTGGTCGCTGTCAGCTTGTGCCACATGATGTTGATGACACCCCAAATCAGCGCAACAACATACTTCTGCCCAGCCCTGCAGCATGTCCAACTCGCTGCTGCTGCTGCTGCTGTTGGGGCCCTTTCAGCTTGTCCCAGTCCTTGTCAGCAGTCAGCCCTGCAGCAGCGCAGTTGCTTGCCTTGCTGCTGTTATTGGGGTGCCGTCAGCTTCAGACCCCAAATCAGCCCAACAACATACTTCTGCTCAGCCCTGCAGCACGCCCAACGCACTGCTGCTGCTGCTGTTGGGGCAGTGCTGTCAGGCTGCGCCAGTCCCTGTCAGCACCGCCAGGCTGGCACAGCCGCTGCAGACGCCTGCAGGCAAAGCAGCTACCAGAACAAAGCATGCACAAACCATCAGTACCTGCAAGCAGCACCAACTCGGCAAGCTACATGTGTAACATGTAAGCCAGCAGCAGACATGCTGAAGTTTGGCAATTGCAAGAGAAACGCAGATCAGCTGTGTACAATGTCCGGCAACCACCGCAACATGCACTCACTGCACCATGCACCATGCATGAACCACGAGTCCGCCCTTGCACAACACCTTCCCTTATACAGGCATCATAATCTGTTATTTCGAATGGCCTACCTGCAGGCCTCAGCGCTGTGGGTGCTGCTGTGCTGATTTGCACACGTGCTGCACCAACGCGCCACCCCACAGCTGCTGCAGCAATGTAACGCAGCATCCTGCTGCTGCTGCTGGTCCTTGCAGCGCTTGCTGATTTTTGCCCTTACCCCTGCTGCTGCTGCAGGACAGCCGCAGTAATCACAGATTGGCTGTAGAGCACCTTCCTTGCTGCTGCTGGTGCTGCTGGTCCTGCCCTGTGCATCCTGGAAAGCCCTGCGGCGCACCCCATCACCTTGGGGCGCCGCATACCCAATGCATGATGCAGCAGGTGATGCTGGGTTTGCTGCATCAACTGCCTCACTCCACTGCTGGCTGCTGTGCTGGCATGCGCTGCAGCTGCTGCTGGCCTTGCTGCACCACCACAAGCAGCCAGGGCCAGGCTGGTGACTGCCGCTGTCACCAGCAACACCACCACAAGCAGAAGGTGCAGCGTGTGACTCAAGCGCACATGTGGCTGCTGCTGCTGCTGTTGCTGGTGGCGCTGGCAGCATGGTGTGCCAATTTGGCAGCCGTATGTGCTGCAGCAGCTGCGGGCCCAGCCGGTCACTGGCTGACTCAGCAGCAGCAGCACTGCACGCAGCATGTAACACAAGATGGGCATGAACCAAGGTTAGGCAACAGACCAGCAACTCCTGTTCTGTGGCTTAGCACTGACGACGAGCTACACTCGGATTCCAACACAATTGTCTGGTGGAGCATCACTTGTGGTGTTGGAACACTGTGCTGGAAACAGCAAGCTGGCAGTCAATCAATGAAATCTTTTGACATAGAGTCAGTTCCCCGCAGCTCACCGCGTTGCTGCGCAGCCGTAGTCTCCCCCGGCCTCCTCCATGCAGCAGTGCCACAGCAGCACCCAGCCGGTGAGGGCAGCGCAGCACGCCGGACCAAAGCAGCAGTCTAAGTACGCCCCTAGCTGACCATCACGTGCTGCCCCTGCTGCCCCTGCTGCTGCGACCGCTGCACCACTAGTTGACTTTTGAGTCCTGCTGCTGTTGGTGCCTCCAGGCCTCACACCAACAACAGATGCTGCTGTGCTGCTGCTGCTGCTGCCATGTTTTGAGGCGTCCTGCAGGGTCACAAACAGCGTGAGCTGTATCGCAGGATGCCAGGGCCATGCCAGAGCAGCCTCATGACCACCATCACTATCAGCAGCAGCAACGCTGCTACTGCTGCTGCTGTTGCCGCGGCTAGAGCCAGCAGGACGCGAGACCTTGCTCAAGTTGGCTGTCTGCTGCTGCTGCGAGCACCAACAGACGGCAGGGCTGAGCAGCAGCCCAGCTAAGCTGAGCGTTGGGTGCTGTACTGCCTCCAGCAGCAGTAGACGCCGCACTAGGCCGGGTAGGCTGCCAGTCTGCAAAATGGAACAGCAGACAGGGCAGCATTGTATGCGTGGCTATGCGCGGCTATGCGTGGCTCAGCATAAGATGACGGCCTGCGTGTTGTGTAGCATCTGCCTGGTTGTTCTGCAGAATAAGAAGGAGGGTTACGCGGTGTGTTCAAGCGGCTACGCCGCAATGGACTTCAGCTGCTTGTTGTGCAGCATGTAGTCGTCACCCACGAGTCACAGCAGAGTGCATCCCAGCACATTTGTGTGACAGGAACGCTGTGCTGGCGTGCACATGTCTATCAGTGCACAATGTGCGACCAGCAATCGCTGTCCTCATGCAGCTTGATATCTTCAGACACCAGCGGCCTGCAAGAGTTGCATAGCAGGCGCAGAAACACAGCGCCGCTTTAGAGGTTGCTTAACACCGCGGAAGTTCAGGAAGGTCATCATACACCAACGGCCTGCAAGAGTTGCGCATCAGTAGTGTGATGTCAGCCAAACGCAAGACTGAAGCATGACCTACTCCTAAATGCTATGCTTTGCGGTTGCATGAGCACGGCATGTCCGCGATTCGCGTGGCATGACACTCACAGCAAAGTGCTGCTTGCATGCATGAATGCATGCAGAGCAAAGCGCAAGTAACCAGCGCGTCATGTATGTGAACAGCAGCTGACATCCAGGCACTCAACAAAACTATAAGGCACACCCACGGTGCTACAGTGCAAGCCTTGCGACTGGGTCACATTTGCGCGAAATGCGCTCTTACCTCATATCTCAGGCCTTTCGCCGCATCGCCTTGTTACAGGGTCTCCACCTGGCCTGATATATCCCGTATCACTCCTTGCAAATCCCGTGTCAACCTTGTGGATGCCGTATCACCTGGCCACAACCCAGGTGGCAGCAAAACGCATCAGCATTGACAACGGCATTGAAACCAGCTGAATCCAACAGCATACCATGCTGCCACTGAGTAAGATGCCAAACAAAGTCTCACCACCAGCAGTGCCAGGGCAACAGCAAAGCCCGCTGCAAACATCAAGATCGTCCAGTGCAAATAAGGCACAACGGTGGCCAGCCCCAAAGTGCTGCAATACGCATCATCGTCATCTAGCAGCACAGCCCGCCTGTGCCTACGGCCACCACCACCAACAACAACAACCATCATGATCCCACCAGCGCCAGCTGCTACCTTCTGCTGCTGGTACAGTGCTGCCAGGTGCTGTGGCACACCCTCAGGTGCTTGTAGACTGCATAGTCTTGTTGTGCAAGATGGGGTCTTCAATCATGCCAGAGAAGGCTTCTTGAAGGGGCCCTTTGTGAGGTGTGCGAGCTGCCTGCAGCTGTTGACTGCTGTATTGCCGCAGGATGTACTGATGTAGTTGATGCTATGGCTTGAATGGGTGATATGATGATGACAATGCCACCGGATGTTGTTGTCGTGTGCGGCCAAGCTGTCTCGCTTGTACTCCTCCTTGTTCTGCTGGCGAGGGTGTTGGTAGTTTGGGCAGCAGCAATAGCAGCAATAACAGTCAGCCTGTGAGCATAGAAGATTTTTATGCAGCGCATCATCATCCTTTGATGCCCACATGTGCAAAAATGGTGCCAGCTACACATATACGCTGTGCCAGGCGGTTTTGCGGCAAAACTGGCATGTTCCTGCTAGTGACCAGTCCCTGTGCTGCTGGTCAACACAGTACTAATTTGCAGCTGCCTCTTTCCAATCCCACACTCACCAGCAACACAAACGCAGACAGGTGCACAAAGTCAACCAGCTGCAAGTCTTCAATCTGGTTGGTGATGTCCTGCGCCTGCAGCAGCCAGCTGCAGATGGTGCTGTTGCAGCAGATGAGGTTGTTGACCAGGGTGTTGTCGGGTGACGCTGTCGTCTTCAGGAGCGGCCCAACGGCTGTTGCTGGACGTGCTGCATTGTGATTTGGTTGTAGACTTTGGCATGGCGTTGCTGATGCTGTAGCACTGGCTTGCCCACAGGGCCTTGCTGGAGCAGCTCGGTCAACTGCACAAGACGGTTGTCAAGCCGCTGAGGAATCGCTTCTTCTTCTTCGTGCGCTAACTGCGTCAATAAAGGTTGATGTCAGCGAAGTGCTGCGGAAAGAGCGTGCAGATGCGAGTAGTACCCGACAGCACCACCTCACTGCTGACCTGAACGCATTCAGCCATGTCCTGCATGTCCTCGTAATGCTCAAAGCGCTTGTTTGAGGCTTCTTGATTCGCTGTCGTGCGAGGGTGGCATCAGTCAACGAACGAGCTGTGGTCGTGGCACTTTGCACAGCGTCGCATCAACCCACTGCTGATACACAGGAGGCATTAATTTAGTCATGAATTCACAGAAACGACGTCAAGACGCAGTGCTCGCCAGAGTAGATGTGGCTTCTCGTTTGACGTGTTTGTGACAAAAACGCGATGGTCCGGTTTAGCGTCTGTTTGACCGAGCCACGGCCTATTATCGAGTGATGCATAGGATTTCTATATCAATAATATCTACATATAATGCTGCGAAGTAGCGATGCGTACACCAAGTCGAAAGTGACCTTGCCAGGTGGACAGGCCCACTAGTACCAGGCCAGCGCCAGGTATGCAATGGCATGCTGCTCGCAAGACCCTGCAATTACTGTAGACACTGCAGGCATTGAAATCAACCTAGAAACACATTATGCATATGAAACTGCACAATGGATGAACCCAGGAAGCACCACACTGGGTGCCTGCTATTGCACTGGCAGCTTGGCAGCAGGGTGCTCAACGCCCTGAGATATAGCACACATCTGGGTCACATTTGCGCGAAATGCGCTCTTACCTCATATCTGGCTGCAGCTGTAGCAGATCTGCCCGGACCATCTTCATCATGACTCTCCAGTGCTCATCAGATACACACGCCTTGAACTCAAGCACTGGTGGCCCTGCTGCAACTGCGCTGGACAGCACAGCAGCAGCACACGCAGGAGAGCTGCATACATAACTGGCAACCAGCTGGCAACCAACTGCTGCTGCTACACATGCGTCTGCTTCTGTTCCAAACAGGTCTGGAAGATCAATGCCGCAGGCTAGCTGCTGCATTGCAACAGCAGCTTCTGCTGAGGCTGGTAGTGATGTGAGCACAAAGGTATGTCCGGTCTGGCGACAGATGCAGCATGCGGCTCCTGCTGCTGCTGCTGCAATTGCCGGCGATCGCGTAGTGCCCTGTATCTTGCTGCTGCTGCTGCTGCTGCTGCTGGCTTTGGCACCACTTGATCGCAGATGCTGTGCTGCAGCAACAGCATCTTGAGGCCACTGCAGTATTGCAGCCTCTAGATTCACCTGGCTGCGGCATGCTTCTGGCAGCTGCAATGCGTACAGAGCTCTGGCCGCTGAGGGCTTTGCAGCTGCCACCAGCTTCCATGCAGCTATGCGTGCTGGGTGACGCCGTGATGTAGTATCTACAGTTCGTTCAAGCCTGCTTCTGATGGTTTCTGGCAGATCTGCAAAGGATGCTTCTCCACGGTTGACTGCAACAGTGGCAGCCTCTCCAGCTGCTGCTGCTGCTGCTGCTGCTGCTGCTGGCGGCTGATCTGTCCAGTGCAGCTAGCACCACCTGCTCAGCTGCCCCCTCAGCTATGTGCTGCTGCTCAGAGCCAATGTTGAGCAGCAGCGGTGTCACCTTCCACCGCAGCTGCAGGCTCGCAGCACATGCCTGTGCTTGCTCTAGCCCTTGCTGCTGACTGCTGTTGCATGCTTTCTGTCGTCCACTAATCCCCTCCTCCTCACCCTGCTGCTGCTGCTGCTGCTGCAGGTTTTTCAAGACCACTGGCGGCAGCACATCTAACATCAAATCTTTCTGCAGCACTGCCAGCAGCTGCAGCACAGCAGGGGCTATCTTGTTGGCTGCTGCCACGCTCTCATCCCAAGTATGCCTGTCTTCTTTCAACTGCTCTGTAAGCTGCCTGCGCTCGTCATCAAGCTTTTTGAACTTCTGCAGCTCTTCTGCATGTTCACGCACCCACTTCCGTTCTTCATTTTCATCAAGCTCTTTGAGCTGCGCTGCATCTGCTGGCGCACCCTTGACCCCCGACCTCAGTTCTGTGAAGCAGCGCTTGTGCTTCGCCTCGTGCTGTGCTGCCTGTGCATCTGCTGATTGCAGCTTCAGCCCTGCCTGCAGCAGCGATCCCAGGCAGCAGACGAGTGCTGCTTCAAGCCCGAACAGCAGATCTGGCACTGCCTCGTGCACACGGCTCCACTGTGACGACAGCCCAGTCATAACACCTTCACATGACCTTCTTGACAGCATAAGAAGCTCACATAGATTTGAGAAGAGCGGCCCCATACCGTTTTCTTTGTGTAATGTGTTCTGCTTGCTGCGCTACCTGCTTAAAAGTGTTTTATATAATGGTATGTATGCGTGAGAGTGCTTGAGCAGTAGTTCTCGATGAGTGCAATTGGCACCCCCGTACTTGGCAGTGCGGGTGACTGGTGAAGGTATAAGAGATGCTGATTTACGCCGACAGCGTGCACCGTACAAGCTATGCCTTTGTTTTCGATTAGTTGCAGTTGAGCTGTGCAGCAGTGAGAGCGAGAACAGCCCCAATAGCTCCACTAGTGCCACGAGCAGAATCACGCATATCTAGCGATGGTGCTCGGTAAAACTTGCAATCAAATACAAAGCACACTTTGGTACGTTATAATATAAAGCAAGGTGCCGTCAAACATGGCTCTGTCAGAGGTGTTATGCCCAGACATTTGACTGGGGCCAAAACAGATGGAAGCTGCTTAAGCGCAACTTGCCGCCTTTAAATCACAAAACGAAACACTTGTGCATTCATTATTACATCTTGCGATTCGACGCTCCTGTAGCAACCTGCTGCTCCTGAAGCACTCACACGTTCAGTCTATAGCATCGATTGGCCGGACCTCGACAGCGATTGAGATGTCTCAGACAGCTAAAATAGCTGGTGTGCCAGCAGGAGGTCTCATCGGGCGCTGCATGGATCGGATCAGTGGGGGCTGACCTCCAGTGCACTCGGTGGTTGCACAGCAATGGGCATTGTCTTGCTCAATAATCATCGATCGCGCAGACTAGATCCTGCAGATGTCAGGTGGCTACGGTGGCTGTCATCCCTGGAGTGATCCGCTGAGGTTGGTGCAGCAATGGTGCTCAACAGTGCCAGCGGCAGGAGCTGCTGCTGCCTTTGCACAGTGGCTGATGTAGTGTTGCCTCCAGGAGTTTCTGCAAGTGCATCAGCTACGTATAGCTTGATTGTGTATAGCAGCTATACTGCTTCGTGCGAGCAGCACGCTTGTGGAGGAGTCAGCAGCGCTGCCTGATGCAGCACCAGGAGCAGCATGTTGTTTACAGCTATGTAGCCATGTAGGAGTGCTCAGCACACAAATGCCCTCTGTGATATGTGGGCACATAACACCTGGCGGCACACAACCAGTTGGGCGCTGCCATTTGGGACGATGCTGCCTTGCAGTTGCGCCATCACTGTCACGCTCGTGCAACAGTAGAGGTGAGAAGGGTTAACTGCTTTTTGAGACGGCTGTCCATGCAGCCCTGCCCTTGTTACGTATGCACGCAGCTATGCACGCTGCAGCAATGATTGGCAGCCTCTTACAGGTTGTAGGGCTGCCACGGATTCAATGCTGTCGGTGTGGGCAATGGCCCGACAGGCACTGCACAACTACTTCAGTGTGCGCCTTCATGTATGTGCCACCTGGCTTTGTTTGCTTGCTATTGTCATGTGCAGCACTTCGTCTACCAGCAATGATACAACACAGGAGGCACGCCTGCCTCAGGCGGCTGCTGCTCTACTGTTCTATAGGGCAGCGGCAAGGGCAGCAGCAAGGGCAAGTCCCAGCAGCAGCAGGATGCTGATGCTTCAAACTGGGAGTGCTCTGATGACGAAGCGCCTCGACGCCAGCGCAGGCCTCAGTGCCAGCGCCAGCGCTCGCGCAGACTAGTGGGCTATGAGTCAGATGACGAGGAGGCTGGAGCTGCTGGACAGCAGGTTGCTGGAGAAGCGCGGCAGGATGGAACGGCAGATGCTGCTGGTGCGGATGCAGCAGATGTTGCTGGTGCAGGTGCAGGTGCAGCAGATGCTGCTACTGCAGCTGAGGGCCAGCCAAATGGAAAGCGCAAAAGGGACCAGGCAAGCGGCAGGATTGTGGCCAAGCAGCAGCGTGTCAGTGCATTCAAGCCGCCTGGTGTATGATGTGCTTGCTGGTTAAGAGTTCTGGCTGGTGCATGGCATTACAGAGTGAACATAAGTGTCCACCATTTTCAGCTACTGCGCAGTAGCAGTTGCATGCACACTCCTGCAAGTGTATCTATGCACTTTACACTGATAGCACAGCTGTGATCCCATAGCCGCAGCCCTTTGTGCAGCATATGCAGTATAGCACACGTGTGTAGCATCTGGCCACTCAGAGCTGGCAGCTGGAATGCTGCAGGTGTAGTTTACATGTACATGCATGCAGGACATGTACTGCAGCACGATAGTACAGGCATGCTGTGGCAAGTGCTGTGCACTTGCACATGTGCAAGTGCATATGCATGCAGCTGGCAGCCCCTTGGCTTGTGGGGAATGCCAGCAGCGGCTGTGCTGGCTAGGCCAGGTGGTCCACGTGGTTGGCTCGCACCTGTTGATGTGTTTGATGAATGGTTGTGATCGCCTGAGCGGCGGTGAACAGCAAAGCATGGTCTGTCAACGTATCATGTTGGCTTCTTGATGCTGTTCGCAAGGCATATCGTAACACCTTCTCAACACCTTCGCATACGGTTCAGTCTGAACCGTTCAGATGCCTTATAACCCTTATTATACTATACGAAGCCAGCAGTTCTGGCGTTCGTATCCACCTTCTCATAACTTTTGCGATTGTTTTTGAGAAGGTGATACGAAAGGGCGTGTCGGTGCAGTGTGGGGGATCCAACCACACGTGATGGCCAGCACAATTGTACTGCAGGAATGACTTAGTGCTTGCTGAGCACCATTCTGCTGCTAGAGCATGTTGGATGCTGCCGGCACATGCATCTAACGTAACTGTTGTGCCGGTCAAACCTGATAGCTTGGCAAACGCTGTTGCATCAAACCTGCAGGCTGACCTGTCAAATGCAGCAACAGGCACTGTCCAACGTGCACTGTTCACAGTATCTTGCTGCGAAACAGTCGGTAACACCTCCTGAACAGTGGGACCCTTCTGCTCAGTCAAAATGACATTATCTGTTACACCACTGCTGCCACGATCACGGAGATTGCGTAGCTAGTAGCGTCTAGCTGCCAGGAGTCAGCCACTAGGTGGGGAGGAGTGTTGCGTGCAACACTACTCTAGAAGCCCCATGAGCTAGTGTGCTGTCTAAGTAGAACTACGTAGATGGACTTTGATCCTTCGGGCATGTTACTCTGAGTCTTAGGGTACATTTTCGTTGGTACGTAGGCAGGGCGGGCCATATAAACGGGCCTTCGTCCCCAAGTCCAGTATTCTTACACCAGCCCAGCTTGCCCAGCGCAAGAGGCAGCTTGCCCAAGAGCTGTAGTGCTGCACCTCCAGTGGCGATGCTACACATGCGTCACCACAAACATACTGGCATGCATTAACTTTATAGATTCAACGCTCGCCTGGTGGGCAAATCGCGCTACAGCGGGCCGTCGGAATGATGAGGGTGCTGGTGCACCGTCACGTGACGAGGATAGAGCATGCAGAGAAACTAGCGCTGCGCCACGCCCCTCGGTTATATTGTAAGGCTGTTTGTGGTGTAGTAGGTGATTGCAAGTTGAGGACTTTAGCGAGTTCGGCAATGGCAAAAAAAGCGCAGGGCATGGAATCGAAGGGGGTACCACCTATCTATAGGGAGCTCTCGCCAAGGGTCGGCCCGCCAAATTGCGCTAACGATTGGGGCACTTTCAAGCCTTGAATGCCACCGCATTGGCATTCTAAATACATTAAAAATGCGTTGAGCTTGTTGGAGCCTGTATCGAATGTCTTGTCTGTGAGGGGCTGTAAAGTAACACTCCGGCGGCTGCGCCCATATCGTCCATGCAATCGCATTGGTGCGGTACATACACGTAATTTGCATTCAGCATAATTGTGCCCGAGCACCGGCCTTATACTTCAGGCAGCCCATTAAATAACACATGGGCGGCTTGTCTCATGCTCTGATAGCACCGTGCTCAGATAGTAAACCTTTTTAAGGCAGTTTAACCTGTTAGGTTTCTGGAACTTGTGCATGCTATAAAACGTGAGCACAGGGCATGCCGCCCAACACGCACTTCCTGATCGCACGTTTTTACAAACGGGAATCCAAGAACCGTGTAAACTGCAAATTATGTGATTATGGCCTGTCATCCAGGCTAGACAGGTGTGCTAGACACGTCTTCGACAAATGCGAGAAAGCCACTGCAGCACATAGGCAGGAACTCCTGGACTTGCTGCGTGAAACAGACGACTTAGATGTGTTGGACCCTGCAAAGATCGCACAATTTCATGCAGAGCAGTTTGCCCAGCTGCAGCGCCAGCAGGCATGGAGAGAACAGATACACCAGCAGCAGCTGTCTGGCCAGGTGCAACAGCCACCAGACCTCCAGGGCCTTGCAGCTGACTTGCAGCAGGCATTTGCAGCAGCAGCCGCAGCAGAGGCCGCTGGTGAAACAGTGCGCCCCAGCAAACGACGCTGTAGGCAGTTTGACCGCTTGCAGCAACAGCTGCAGCAGCAGCAGGAGTTGGCAGCTGCAGCCGCAGGTGCTGTTGCAGCAGAAGCCCCTGCTGGTGCACAGGCCACAGAAACAGCTGCTGTAGGCAGTCACAGCGTGTTCAGCGTGTTCACAATAGATATTGGACAATGGAGCCCAAGTTGGGAATAGGCAGCGTTCAACCCTGCCACTGAACAACGACCAACAACAACGACAACACAACAACGCAACAACACAAAACACTCAACTTGCTGAGCGCACTAGTTTCTCATTGCACTTCACAGACTTTCATAGTCGTGATTCCGACACGGAGGGCATGTGCAGATTGAGACAAGATGTGGCAGTTTCAGCCCCTCAACTCAATGTGAAAGCTGCTCAAACTCATGCATTAGATGCTAGCTCAATGCAATAGATGCTATCAGGGGCTAGCTGTGTGCAACAGATGCACATTTAGTGCAATGGAGGCAGACAGTCATCATCATCATCATCATCATCATCAATATCATCATCATCATCATCATCATCATCATCATCATCATCATCATCATCATCATGTTACCCATTAAGCCATAGCAGACAGTCATGCAATAGAGAGAATGCATCATCATCATCATCATCATCATCATCATCATCATCATCATCATCATCATCATCATCATCATCATCATCATCATCATCATCATCATCATCATCATCATCATCATCATCATCATCACCATCATGATGAGAGGCAATGCAATAGAGGCACACAGGGATGCAATAGAGGCACTCAGTGTGGGCCAGAGTGCTGAACCCTGATGCTGAACCCGCCTTGCCGTCCCAAAACTGCCTCCAGCCAGAGAGTTACAAGCACAACGCGCCACTACCACCCCTGCTACTATTGCAGCTGCTCAACTGCTGCTATTCAGTAAGCAATCCAGCCGGTACAAGTCCTGATCACAAGCCTGCTCATCAGCTGCACAACACGTCTCAAGGTCGCACACAACAACTTTGCCATCAATCAGTAGGAAGTTGCTGGCACGCACATCACCGTGTGCAAACCCAGCTTTGTGAAGACCCTTCAGACATGCTTTAGCAGCAGTGCCATGCTGCTTCAGCAGCTGCGTGCTCAAGGGCTCGCCCAAGCTCAGTGCCAGCACAGGTACGCCGCTGTGTGGCAGCCGACCCAGCGCCAGCAGCTTGGGCATGCTTACTCCCCACTTTGCCTGAAGCATCACATAGGCTGAAGCCTCTGCCACAAACGCCGACATGGCGTGGTGGTTTTTGACATTGAATGTCTTGAATGCGGCAGGCGATCCATCTACCAAGCCCTGCAATGCAGTGTGAAATAGACAGCATAAGCCTTGATGGCCGGGCCACACAAACTGGAACAGGCAAAGTGGCCCAGCTAGGCACGTCCCATCCCATCTCAGATGCTCCTGAAGCAATGTCAGGCACACACAACCCAATGTTGCAACTGCTTGCTGCCACTCCCTGATTTGCTTGTATGCATGCTTGGGCCGATGGCGTTGATGCTATGGCTTAATGTAACATGATGATGATGATGTATGCATGCTTGGTGTTCCCCGCCCCGTCGGCGCCATGCCCTGCTCCCTGAACTGCCTGTAAATTTACCTTGAAGACACGGCGATTGCTGCTGCTGCTCAAACACATGCTGCTGCAGTCTGTGCAGCTGGATAGAACTGGCAGAGCTTCAACTGCCACTGCAGCTGAACTCCAGCTAGCAACACCTTCTGCCCAAGCCACTGCATCAAACTGGCCAGCACCATCATCGCTGCTACTGTTGTGGCTGCTGCTGCTGCTACTGCTGTAGATTGGCAACAGCAAGCTGCTGGTGTCACTGTGGAGCTCCTTAGCAGCGTTACCCTCACCACCTGCCTGAAAGGGCTGCCATGTGACGCTGGTGCGGGGTGGCTGGCTGCGTGAAGGTGCTGGTCGCCACCCACCAAAGTGAGTGCCCAGCTGCACCTGCCTGCTGCCCAGCTGCACCTCGTATCCAGATCGGGGCGTGACAGGAACACCGGTCCTTGGCAGCTGCTGCTTGGCGTCATTGTGCCACAGCTGGTGCGCTCGGTGCAAAACATACAGGAACGCACCCAAAGGGGGCACATCTGTGCTGTCCCAGGCCCACTGCGACACCTGCAGTGTCTTGTTTCGCACATCATCAAGGCGGCGGCTGAACAGGAAGGTGGTGTGCCAGTTGCTGACCAGCAGCAGTGGGGCCTCATCCATGACGGCATCTCCATAAGCCTGCAGCAGGTGTTGTGATGCAGTACCATGCGGCGCATACCATGTGAGCAGCAAGGAAAGGCGACACCCAGCCTAGCGGTAAGCCGCCATACACCAACATCTGTGCATATCGCTCCCTGCGTCCTCTCCCTCTCCCTCCCACCTCCTTCCTGCCCTTGTTGACCACTGAGGGAAAGTGAAAGGCCACATACCAGCGGGCCCCAGCGCTCACCTGCTGGATGACCTTGGCCACAGATGGCCCCAGGTTCTCATCAGCCAGTGCAGCCTGCAGGGACATGTTGCCATCCAGCTTCAGCTGCCAGCTGCCTTTGACTTCAAACACACCAAGGACCAGCCTCGAGGCATCCGCATACTTAGATGTGCCACACTTGCGCACCAGCATATCAGTGAATGAGGCTGACCGGCCGCCGCCACCATCAACATATTCTGTGCCTGTAGGTCAGAGTGAGCAGGTCAGGGGATAAGTGTTGGTTTAGGTCAGAGTGAGCAGGTCAGGGGATAAGTGTTGGTTTAGGTCAGAGTGAGCAGGTCAGGGGATAAGTGTTGGTTTAGGTCAGAGTGAGCAGGTCAGGGGATAAGTGTTGGTTTAGGTCAGAGTGAGCAGGTCAGGGGATAAGTGTTGGTTTAGGTCAGAGTGAGCAGGTCAGGGGATAAGTGTTGGTTGCATGCGTGAGTCGCTCTTCAACAATTGACTCACAGCAAGGATATAAGCAGGAACACGAGCATGAGCAGCCGCAGCTCCAGCAGTGGCACACGACCAGACAGCATGGTACACAGCATCATGGCAAACAACTGCCTCTGGTGGCCATGCAAACCCACCCACCAATGCCCAGGTCAGCTGCCACCTCGCTCACGCCCTCCACGGCACGGATCAGACAACCTCGCACATAGCTCTCGTCTGCAGCACCATTTAACATGACCTCTGGCTCGCCTTGGGTCGCGGTCGCCCGGTAGACCTGGGTGCGAGGCAGGCGGACATGGGAGGCGGGAGGGAAGTGTCAAGGGCACGGGCATACCGCACAAACGTGTGATGTCTTGTACCACACGAGCACACATGCGCACGCATGCAGGCAAGCACACCTTTGTGCGTGCACACACATACACACACCACTTGGTAAGGCTGTGCTCTCAACGCACACCCAAGAACATTACTTTGAGGCTTGCAGGTTGCCAGCATCACCAGGACCAACCTCTGCTTTGATGTGTGTTATTGATGCAACTTTCACAAGCAAACTGCTTTACTAGCAGCCAGCCAATCAAGCCAGGAACCAACCATCCCAACCACAACATGTTCCTTTCTGCAATCACCAGTTTGTTGTACTTCTTGGGGCCTTCAGGCAGCCTGTGCACAAACTCATTCACTTTGTTGACAAAGCCGGGCATCTCCTCTATGCCGTCGAACGTGCGGGCGTGACGTGGTTGTGTCATGGATGAGGATGCACGGTCTGAGGTGCGGTGCGGCATGCGAGGCAGCGGCTGCATGATGTACTCCTTTGCTGAGAGGAGCCCTGCCAAAGACAGCGATGATAAGCACGCAGCACAGTGGTCAGGCACGCATGATATTGGAAGTGAGCATGCTGCAGGTGGTGGTGCATTCCGTGCGCCTGACCACCAGGGCTGCTGCTGCATGGGGTTCCACAGCTGATGCTGATGATTAGCAGACATGCATGACAGCTAGCATGCTGCATAATGAGGTGCAGGTTGTACTCCTGACAATGAGCCATGCTGTTGCATGGGGTTGCACGGCTGCTCCACACACAGCAGCAAGCAATGCTGGTTTGGCAGGCTTGCCACAAGCACCATTGCAAGCACACGCACGACTCACCTGCTGCTGCTGTGGGTTGAAAGAAAAAGCCAGGTGGGAGCCGTGAAGAGCACATGCAAGGGACACACGGGCAGGGCGCTCAGCAAAAGGTCAAACAAAGAAGCTTGCAACATGAAAGCACAGGGGCATGCAGCACACATGAGCACGCAGGATTCTGTTGCAGAGGCTGCTTGTTATTTTAGGAGTGTTCAAGCATGCCTCATGACACGGCTTTACAAGCACATCGTAAATTACGCCCTAGCAAAGCGCTGCTTGGTGGGCACGCGCAGCATGTGATAACCCAGCTTGCATATTCAAAAGATTCATAGACTAATCCATGCTGAGGTTGCAATTCAGACTGCAGCAGCCCTTTCCATGAGACCAGCAAGTAGTCTTGCAGAAGAGTTTGCAGCAACTGCTGACATGTGCCATAGGCGGCTACTGCATGCTAACATTTCACCCATGCCTGCAACTCCAACGCTCACCTGGTGCTGTTGTGGTAAAGCACGGGCCACCAAGGAATGGCAGATGATGGCGCATGTACATGCGCAGAAGCACGGCAGAGCAGGGCAGCACAGGTCAACATTGATTTGCATGCAATGAGCATAACTGTATGCATGCAGCAAGCATGAGACGGACACATAATGGTTGTCAAAGCGAGGCACTCAATAACAGCAGTGCACCAGGCCAAGGACACAACCATGTGTCGGCCCGTCTGGGTACCCTGTACCAGCAACGTCTCATCCGCACGCTCAGCTGAGTGCACAGTTCACCCCTTGGATGAGGTTGTGTCATGCAGGCAAACAACAAGGGCAGGGCGAGGGATAAGTCAGGCGGGGAGCCATGAAGAGTACATGCGAGGAACACACATGCACAGCAATGCTCAGCGAGGGACAAAGTAGGGTTGCTGCATGAAGGAGCGCACAATGCCACTGTGCCGGGCATGCAGCACACAGGAGCATGCAGGGTGATGGTGCAGGGGTGCCAGGAATGTTAGAAGTGTGTTGAGTGTGTTTAGAAGTGTGTTCCAGCCTGCCTTGTGACACTGCTCCATCAGCATGCTGTTAATGTGTCCTAGCAAAACACTGCTTGGTGGGGACACACAGCACGTGCTGCAAGCACACACGGGCAGGGCAGTGGTCAGACAAGTTTCAGACCAAGCGGCTTTGCAACATCACATCACAATGGCATACAGCGCACAGGAGCATGCCGGTGCAAGGCTGCAATGTAGAGCGTCAGGAGCGATGAACCCCAACCGCACCTGTCTGCTGCTTCACTAGCAGCATCTCCTTTTGCTGCAGTGCCGTTCGCTCCTCCTGCAGTGCTAGCAGCAGCCGCTGCAGTACTCTTCGATCCTGCTGCAGTTCTGCCAGATGCTCTGGTCCACTAGCAGCCCGCAGCTGCTGCTTCAGATCCTCAATCTCGCCCTCAATCCTGCCCTCCTTGGCCTCAATCCTGCCCTCCTCAATCCTGATGGCATCTCTTAGGTCCACTGGCTCTGGTGCTGCAGACATCTGTCCCTACAGCAAGCAGCAGCCGTGCATGGACATGTGGGGTGCATCTTGTCGACAAATCAACCAGTTAACCACGGCTCCTGCAATATGTACAAGCTCAGCGTTCTCAGATGTAGACCGACCTTGCCAGCGTCGCCTCGAATGACAGCGCGCAGCTCTTTGGCCTCACTAATGCGCTCAAACGTTTTCCAAAATGCTCTTGAACAGCTTTTGGGCGCCTGCGAGAGTTTTGCACAGGTGAGCCACGCAGGAATGCTGAAGGTGCTTAGGTGCTGTGCCAGTGCGTTTGAAGGCAATGCAGATGTTCAATTGAGTGTGCTGAAGACAGGGGCATGCTGCCCCCATGCTTCATTCATCAATCAATCATCAATCATCAATCAATCATCCATTATCCATTACTATAAAGAAATCTATCTATATAAAGAAATACGGTCCGTCAGTCAGAAGCCTGGCTTAGGACCTGGCCGTTGAACCCCAGGGGAGCTTCGAAAAGATCAGAACACGCATTATCAGGCTCTGAGGCACACACGAAGTTTTCGAATCGCTTCATCATGTCTGTCAAGCAGCAAAATGCCGCGCACGGCCTTCATTTCATGCTGGTGCCATTGCTGCTGCTGTGACCACCACGCACACCGTCTAAACGGCTGGCTGGAATGTTGTCTGAAGTCAGGATGAATTCTAATCCTTTGTTTATGAGGCGGTGGGCAGTGTGCAGCGTGCTCTTGCTGGCCATCGCTGCCGCGGTTGCTGCAACCACCACCACACCGAACAGGAACCAGATTCCGTGCGGCAACAGAGCCTATTGCAGCTGGGGTGTACACAAAGAACGCTGTGGACCATGAGCTGTTCCAGGGCGTTGGGGTTTGAGCTTCACACTCGGCGCTGGAACACTGTGCTTGAGGAAATCAACATTTGTGTCCTGGCATGTGTCATATACTGTGAGCTGCAGCTACAAGTTGCTGGTGAGTTGGAAGCAGGTTGCCTGTCAGTGTTGTGCATGCAACCACGACACTTGCGAGCAGAAGCACCTGTCTTCGATGTAGTTGGCGAGTGGCGTAGCCACAGGAAACAGCTAGTGCGTGTTCTGATCTTTTCGAAGCTCGCCTGGGGTTGAACGGCCAGGTCCTAAGGCGAGGCTTCTGACTGACTGACTGACTGACGGACCGTATTTCTTTTTAGTAATGGCAATTCACGAAGTCAAACCGAATTGCCTGACGTAACCAGCCATTCCTGCGCTCACTGCCATAATGGAACATCAACGGGGTTTTATTCGGGAAGACGGGACCGAAGGCCCAAAAAAGCAAGTATGGGGCGGCACAGCCGCCTCCAAATTCGGATGGGATTGGGTGCTGGCACGACCGTGCCGGGGACCCAATTCGGCACCGATTTGGACAGCCAGCTGCCAGAAACATGTAAACACAGAAAATCCACATCGAATAGCTAAAACATGCTGCAACATCATCAATGAATGCTTTGGCGTTATGCTCAAATTGATAGCAGGCAATTGCTAAACCACTTTATTTGCAGCAGCAT